>PVIW01005823.1:0-98460 GCA_004026585.1 Noctilio leporinus | reverse complement strand
GTTTCATTATTGGTATACAAAAATGCTTTTGATTTCTGGATATTGACTTTATACCCAGCTATTTTGCTAAATTTGCTTATTAGGTCGAGTAAGTTTTTGGTGGAGCCAATCGGGTTTTGTATGTACACTATCATATCATCTGCAAATAATGACAGTTTGACTTCCTCCTTTCCAATTTGGATACCTTTGATTCCTTTTTTTTCTCTGATGGCTATAGCTAGAACTTCCAAGACAATGTTGAATAGAAGTGGAGAAAGTGGGCAGCCTTGTCTCGTTCCTGATCTTAGGGGGAAAGCTTTCAGTTTTTGTCCATTAAGTATGATGTTGGCTTCAGGTTTCTCATAGATGGCCTTTATGATGTTGAGGTATGCTCCCTTTATTCCCATTTTGCTGAGGGTTTTTATCATAAATGGTTGCTGCACTTTATCAAATGCTTTTTCAGCATCTATTGATATGATTATATGGTTTTTATCTTTCAATTTGTTGATGTGGTGTATTACATTGATTGATTTACGAATGTTGTACCATCCTTGCACAGAGATTCCTTCTTAATTCTTGAAGAATAGAAGAAAAATAAGGGATGGGGCTCTTTTCTCTCCATGGGAAGGGAAGACTGCCCTTTGCTTGTCTGAGTGCTTTATGGTTTGAAAAGTCACTTCCCTAGACTTCACAGTTCATATGCACTGGCACATACTTTCTCTTTCTAGTCTGCCACTTTGTGGTTGCCCAGCTACAGTCTTGGGGACAGCTTCCCGATTTCCATTAAAATATTTGTATTTAAAAAAAATTAATTTATTGTTATATTACATTTATCCTATTTTCTCCCATTGCTCCGCCCTCCTTCATCCGCTCCCCCCACAGTCAATTCCACATATTGTCCATGTCTATGGGTCGTTTACACTAGTTCCTTGACTAAACTGTTCCCCTTCTTTGCCTCTTTCTCCCCACCGTCCCATCTCTGCACACTGAAAGTCGTTCCTTGTTTCCATGCCTCTGGTTCTATTTTGCTTGTTTGCTTGTTTTGTTCATTAGTCTCCTGTATTGGGTGAGGTCATAGGGCATTTGTCTTTCACTGACTGTCTTATTTTACTTAGCATAATACTCTCCAGTTCCATCCATGTTGTTGCAAAAGGTAGGAGTATCTTCTTTCTTTCTGCTATGTAGTATTCCATTGTGTAAATGTACCAAAGAGTTTTGATCTGTTCATCCACTGATGGGCACTTAGGCACTTAAAATATTTGTATATATTTTTAAAGATTTTATTTATTTTTAGAGAGCGGGGGATGGAGAGAGGCAGAGAAGGCGAGAAAGGAAACATCAATGTATGGTTGCCTTTCACCTGTCTCCAGCTGTGTACCTGGCTGGAGACCTAGCTTGCAACCTTGTTATGTGCCCTGACTGGGAATCGAACCAGCAACCTTTGGGTTCACAGGCTGGCACTTTTCCACTGAGCCACCAGCCAGGGTAAAATATTTGTATTTTTAATAGTATTTCTTTCTGATCACACACAAATAAAACATATGTAAAATTTGGAAAACAAAAAAGATAAGAAAATACCCCTCACTCTGATTGCTTCACTCGGAGATCCTAATATCAAACACATTTGGACAGTAGTTAGCATTATATTGTTATGTATTTTAATATTTTGAATATCTTGTATTATGTTAACAACACATTATGGCACTTGACCATCACAAGAAGTTCCATGAGCATTTATTGTTTTGATAAACATTTCATGTATACTGTAGTTTAGTTAATCACAGGTGGTAGTAGGCCTTTTGCAGACATCTGAGGGTGGGCCCAGGGGCTCTGCTGTGGAGAGCTGGAGGCATGTAGGATTCAGAGACTAGGGTGATGAAGGGGCAGAAGGAAAG
This sequence comes from Noctilio leporinus, assembly GCA_004026585.1. Lineage (NCBI taxonomy): Eukaryota > Metazoa > Chordata > Mammalia > Chiroptera > Noctilionidae > Noctilio > Noctilio leporinus. Next base: position 96,586 of record PVIW01005823.1, on the reverse strand, counting down.
GGAGGCTGGATATTTGCTTGTCTGTCATTTTTCCCAGCCTCCACATTTAAGGGGTCTGCTGGGCACTAGGCTGCCCCCTGTTCTTCTGTCAACCAGACTTCAGATCTTCAACATTACACCTTCAAAAAGCCTCTGGTCTCTCCACACATATGAGTGTATTCCTCGAAGGGACTTCGTTGAACCCACAGCTGTTTCTTCAGTGATCCCAGGGTTGGCACTTAGTAGGTACTAGAAATATTTGCAGACTATGGAAGTGAGCAAACATGAATGATAACAGCTTACACTTGTATGTTTTCAGTTTTTTACAATTAAAATAAATCTGTGAACATCTGTGTTATTAATGCTTTGCTAAAATTTTAAATTTTATTTTAGACTGGAGGTTCTAGGGCTGAAGAACATGGATATTTTGATGGTTTTTAATACGTATTGCAAAATTGCTTTTCAGAAAATCTGTGTCAATTACACTCTCAAAAGCAGTTTGTGAGAGTGTCTGTCTGGTTTTAAGTAACAATTTTTTTAAAAATATTTTTATTTAGTATATTTAGAGAGAGGAGAAGGGAGAGAGGCAGAGAGGGAGAGAGACATCAATGTATGGCTGCCTTTCACCTGCCTCCAGCCATGGATCTGGCTGGAGACCTGGCTTGCAACCTGGTTATGTGCCCTGGTTGGGAATTGAACCAGTGACCTTTGGGTTCTCAGGCTAGCATTAAGTAACAATTTTAAAAATGATTTTGCTGATTTGATGAAAGTGGGGTCAAGAATGGTATCTCATTGATTAAATATTTTTTGTAAAACTGAATTTTAAAAACCTATTTATTGATATTTTACATCTCCAATTTTGAGAATTGCCCACTTGTACCACCCACCGCCTATTTATATATAGTGGGATCTTAACGTTTTCCTTATAGATTGTAAGAATTCTATTTTATTTTCAAAAATATTTTCCTAGTTCCTTATATTTTAATTTTTTTGTGCCAAATTTTTTTCCATAATGGAAATAGCTTTTTTTTTTTTCTTGATGGTAAAGACAATGGGATACCATGGTAAAAATCAATCAATAAATTAATTAAAAACTACAGAAAATCACACATAAGAAAGCAAATATCTTCTACATTCCTACCCGTGGATGTGTACTCACATTTGTCGAGCATTTCCTTCCAAACTTTAACCTGATATGTTGATGGTAATTTTCCAACTTTAAAATATTTTAATTTTTATGTAACCAAACTAGAATTTTTTACTTCAATATATCCTCCAATGATATTGGCTTGGAAAATTCTTTTCAACCTAGAGATCAAATAATGGATTATCTTCTTTAACAATAGAGCTGTATGTGTTTTTAGTTATGGAAGTATTAGAGAATATTACAGAATATTTAGGAAATTAAGGGGGGAAAAAGGTCATAATGCCTTGAGCTTAACACATCTACTTCCTTTGCACATGGTTCTTTTGAATCTTTGGTCATGAGCATTAATATTTATTTCTATGTGGCATGCATAATTTTATCCTCTTCTTTCACTTCTAAGTATACCATACGTATTACCTTTGTGTTGCTACATAATCTCCATAATCATTGTTTAAAGGGATCCTCTACAGGCCCCTCTGGTTGCTGTGCTATCCAGCTGACCCTATCCTGCTGAAAACCATGGAAGTTGCTTCCAATCTTTGTTGTTGTTGTTGTTGTTGTTGTTATCCAGTCTTTTTGGATAAGTGATATTTCAAAAGACCAAAGAGCAGGAGTGCAACAGACTCTCCTGCTATTCCGGGGGCAGACTGTAATAGGATGTGACCTCTGCTCATTTCCTTCTTTCCTCAGAGGAGTGGTCGAAGAAATTGCTCTTAGAGAGTAGTTAGAAGAATGACAAATATAAAACAAGGAGGAGAAAGACTAGAGGTGAGAGTATGTTAAGCTTTTAGGAGAAGCTTCCTTGAAACTCAGGCTGCACTATTTAGGTTTTGTTTTTGTGATTCACACATCAGGTATGAGGATATAATAACAATTTTGATAAAATGCTTCCTTCCCCTTCATGCACCTCAGTGTGTTGACTAAGGGCTTTAGTGCAGGAGGGCCTGGGTCTGAATCTCTGATGATCTGATTGACTTTTTCAGCAGCTGCAGAGTCTCAGTCTGTCTTTCTGTAAAATAGAAACAATTAGCCAGGAGGGAGGGCTGATTAAGATTCTCACTTTTCTAGGAACTGAGCAGTAATGGGAGGAACCAGGAGTATCCCGAGAGAGTACAGGGGACCTACCAGACCAGAGGGAAGGGAGAATGGCTGTGGGACCCAGGCTGAATCTCTTATTTTTGAGCATGTTTTCCACTTTTCCACTTGTATATGGGGGCTTGCCTTGACGTCTACGAGGACCCTTCCTGCTTCCAGGGACCCCTGCCCTGGCTCCTGTCCACACACTGTATGCATTTAGGCCTTGTCATTCTCAGCAGGGCCATCTCTGTCCATTCAACTCAGCCCACAGTCCCTGAGAAACCTTCCAGGGTAGCAAAGAGCTGCAGCATCCTTCCCAGCCTTGATGATTTGGTGAAGGGGTTTGAGTGGAATGCATACAGGGTGGGGCAAAGTAGGTTTACATTTGGGACTACATGAAGTGCAGTTTATTCTTGTATTATTATTATTAATGATTGTATTATTTCATATGGACAATTGTAAACCCACTTTTGCCCCACCCTGTATTCACGCTGAATAAGTGTCACTGGTCTTTTGTCAAAGCTGATTAGCAGTAACCTTATCTTCTCTTTGAATACTGGTCATTAATCATTTTCTTGCAGCAAGCAAGAGGAGACACCCAGGGTACAGTGGCTGAAAGCCTGAAAATCAGAGAGCTAGTTTCAGGGCTCTCCTTGCATTTTAATAATAGCACCTAACCTCATAGAGCTATTATGGAGACTGGACGAGATAATACCTAGCAGAGTGCAAACCCACAGTTAAGTGCTCAATATTGTTCGGTTATTATAATAAAATAACTCTTGGCAAACAGGAAGGCTGAACACTTGGTTGGGATGGGACTTGGTTGGGATGGGTATAGAACAGACATGTGAACTTGTCCCGGAGGCATTCAGAGAATCTAGGTGGAGACCAGTGAGTCTGCGCGCCTGGAGGAGGCCGAGAGTGGAGTGCGGGCCGTAGAGGCTCCGGAAGGCGGCAATGGACTCCTACATTCCAGGGGCGCGCACCAATGGCTGCAGGTTGTCTCTGCTTTTCAAAGGCTACTCCATCTGTCCTCCTTTCCTGGGCTGCGGAAGGTGACTGTCGATGCGAACCGGGCCAGCGGCGGCATGGGACCCACGACTGACCTATTCCTCGGAGTCATATTAGTCCCTGTCCTCAGAGTCCTGCGGATGGAAGCCCTGCGCCTACACTCTGCTCTCTCCCCTTTGGCCGCGGGATTCCCAAAGTGTGAGAGGCCCTTTAAAAGGCAGTGTCTTGTCCAGCCGGGTGGGCGGGTGGGCAGTTGCTGACTGTAGCAGCAAGCCCGGCCCCTCCTCTCCTATATTCTCTCCTCCCCACCCTGGTCCCTCCCTTGGTCCCCGCGTAGACAACACGCTGGCTCGCCTAGCATACGCTCCGCCCCCACCAGTCGGCTGGGCTATCTAGTTCGCGGCGTGGAGCGGGACCGGAGCCGGAGGCCGGGGCTGGAAGCTTGGCGCCCGACACCGGGCGAAGCCCGAGGCGCGATGGCAGAGATGGGCAGCAAGGGGGTGACTGCGGGGAAGATTGCCAGCAACGTGCAGAAGAAGCTCACCCGAGCGCAGGAGAAGGTGAGTGAGCTGGGACTCCGCCACGGCGTGGTTCCGGCCACCTGCCTCCCTCCCGCCGGGGTGCTGGGCCTCACCCGGGGTTGGGAACTGTCACCTCCAAAAGACCGCTGTCGCCAGCCTCTCGGGGTCCATGGGCTGTGCTTCCTGGAGCTCCGGTCGCCCTTCGCTAGTCCGCGTCATCTGCCTTCCCAACCCCCACTGCGTGCTGGAGAGGGCGCAGCTGTCCCTCCTTCCACCCTCCCTCCCAGGCCACTTTGTATTTTCGCCGCAGGTCTGCGAAGAAGCACGACCCACGCTGACCTTCGGTGCGTGAGGTCCAGGCTAACTCAGCTCTGGAGGCCAAGGGCTGGGAGAATTGAGATGAGGTGCCCCCCCCCCCCCCAACTGCCCAGGCCCCCACGGGTCCTGAGGCCGGCAGCGCGCCGGGAGGTCCCTCAGCCTTGGTCCTCTGGGTAGCCGTGCTGGGGGAATCCTGAGGCTGCCCCTCGGCCCCGGGGGCCTTTGCGCTTGCCTCGATCCCTGGGCACTGTGGCGCCCACCATACCCTCCTCCCTCCAGCCTCTCCCGTTGCGTCCCCGCTGACATCGGAGGATTGGGTTTCCTTTCCCAAGGGTGCCCACAGCCTGGAAGCTCCGGGGAATGGAAGGCTGTGCACCCCCGGGGCAGGGGTGGGGGCTCTGCATTTCTGGCGGTGGGGAAGGGGTGGCGGCCCCGGCTTTTGGGGCCCACTGCCCGGGTGAGGAGCCAACCAACCCAGAGGAGGCGCCTGGCCGCAGGGTCGAGGAGGGCATGACAGGAAACCTGAACCCTAGAGCGGGAGCAACTGGCCACTGCAGGGCCTGGTGATCGGTTTCCCGCGTCGCCTTGACCCTTGAGAAAATGCAGTACTGGAGACAGGGTCCACAGGGGCTCAGCTTTCTGTCCCAAGCCATTTCTGGTTTATTGCATTGTATCATGACAGCTGCTGACGCCACTTTCCCTGCCCACTTGGACTCTGAAATCTGAGATTGCAGAATATGTGCTCCTGACAGGGTGCCCCCAGTCTTTCACCCCTGGGTTCTGCCCTGCTCCCTTGCAATGCGCTGCCAAGTGGGAACCCGGGGAACCTACTGCTTTCCCTTGCAAGGCTTGTGGCTGTTTATAAACGATGACTTTTGCACAACTGGGACCTAATGCACCCTAAGGATGCAGTCACGTGGTGGGATGGTGGTGTAGGAACTGGAGCTTCCCCTTGCCTCCCTCAGAGTCCTGCTGCTCATCCTGGTGGTCCTGGGCTGAGGAGGTGAATGGCAGTCAGTAGAGGTGAGGGCCCTCAGCCAATCTGCAGATCTGGCCTGCCCTAGCTGTCACCACCCCTGCCCCCTCCTCCCATCACACAGCCTTGGAGGATGGATTAGAGCCCTATAGATTGTCAGTGGATGCTGGGAAGGCTGCAGTCTCCCAGGCTGGGGAGGGCAGATGCTGCTGCATTTCCAGCCTCTTATCCCTGCCCCATTTCCTTTCTGTGACTGGATAATCCATCTAGGTGCCTGGGGCAGAGTCCAGAGCCTAAACTTGCTTGCTTTCTGCTCCTCAGGGGCCAGGAGGGTGAATGAGAAGTTGAGTAGCTGAGACTAAGTACCCTGCTCCCACTCCACAGAGGTCCTGCACCTTCCTGGCCCCTCCTTTGCTCTCACTTTGTCTCCTTGCCTTGGTGGCCTTGTCACTGAAGCAGCATATGTCAGTAATTCAAGGACAGTAGGCCTGGGCTGTGTCCCCCTTCATATAATAAGTGGCAGTATGTCACCTCTAACGCCACTGAGCTGCCACTCCTTTCTCTTTAGCCAGTTTTGTGGTCACAGGCAGTTGGCTGACATCTGGTCAGCTATGTACGCAGGGCTGGCCCAACCTGAGCTGGGACTGGAACAGCTTAATACTACTGGTGATCTATGGTTGGGAGACTGCCCCCTCACAGAACAACATAACAGGATTACTGGCTGAGTCTCAGGAAGTAGCCTTTTTTCTGTCTTCTCCCTTGTTGGCTCAACTTGGTACTCCTTTCCAGGAAATTGATGGGTCAACCCACTGGGACCTCTCCTCTCTCTCTCCGACAACTTATTCTATCACAGCTGAAGTGTCATGACCTGGCCGCCTCCCTGTACCTTCTGGAGGTGACAGGAGCACATTGAACTCACATTGTCAGTGGTCTCATAGGCACCACTGACCTTGTCCCACCTGTCAAAGCAGCGAGTAATGTGGTGATTCCCATTATTCAGTTGCCATAGCAGGATGTTTTCTGAGCAGGGCCAAGCAGTAGCTCAGTCCACCAGGACCCAGAGGGTGACAGTGTGGTCAAAGAAAGCTTGCTGTATGGTGCCTGTTGGAGCTGCGTTCAATGTGCCTCTCCATAGGTCCTGGCTTAGCAACCCATTGACCAGACTGCATCTACCCCTGCTCTGGGGGCTTCCTGAGGGATGGGGCATTCATTTGATCCCTGCAGGAGCGGAATGACTGTTTAGGAACAAACAAGGGTGTCCAGGGGTTTGGCTTGGGAGCCCTTACACTGGCCTTTGGGCAGCTGGTTTGTGTTTTGTGCTTCTTTGCCTTCCCTGTATAGCAACCCCTGATTGGACATGCGTGCTGTGCCTGACCCTGGGCTAAGCTCAGGAACAGTGGGAATCAAGGTGTGTGTAGCTCTGGTTGGCATGGAGCTATGGTTGTCCTTCGGCCTCTGGGCCTAGTGTGGGGAGAACACAGGACTGTATGGGAAGGGTCATTAGGGTCTGCCAGCCTGGCACCATTGCTGCTCACCTTCCAGCTCCCGACTGCCCCCAGAGTGCCTGGAGTATAGAGTGTGTGTTTGGAGCTCCGGCCCAGGGTGCCATGAGGTCATCTTCCCATTGTGTTTGGCTTCTTGGACCCTCTATAAATGACACTGTCCATTTTTGGGCCTCAGCAGGGTGGCTAGGCAGAGCTAATTTAGGGTGGAGCTGGGTCAGATGACAGAGGATTAGAGATTGTCTGGCTTGGCCCCTTGGGGGAGGGAATGGTTGGGTAGAAGGGACAGCTGGGGTGGGGGTGGAATCTGGCCTGCTCTCCACTGAGGTTCATTGCACAGAAGTCCTCATAGACCATGCATGAGGGGGGCTGGCCTTGAGCTGGGGGTCTGGGGCAATGGTGAGAGACAAAGCCCTGTGGGAGTGAGTAGATGAGCATGTACGCTCATTGGTGGAATGGCCCTCCTGAGAGGGCCAGGGCCCCAGGCTGTTAGTGGACAGGAAGCCGTGGTATGTGGAAGCAGGTGCTTACTGGAGGGAAGGTGCAATGGCAGTTATATATAGAAGGCTGACACATGACCAGGATGGCAACATACTCATATGATGATCAAGGGCTCCTCCTGCAGCATCCATTTTGGCCCCTTAGTAGAAGTCAGGCCTTTACAGCTAATCCTTATCTTCACAGCAGCCTCAAGAGTAGCTTCCTGACACCTAAGAGCAGGCCCTGGAAACAGGAAGCCTGCCTGCCCAGGTCTTTTCCTCCCACCTCCTCCCTTCCCCTTCTCCACAAACTAGTCCAAAAGTACTCCATATTTTCCATTTCTCTTTCCCTTGACATCCATCTCTCTGCCCTGGAGCATCTCAGAAATCTTCCTGTTCCTTCTGCTCGTCAGCCCCCACCCCCATTTTTCTTGCCATCTCTCTCAGTGTGTCCCTGGTCTGTGTCTCTTTCCTCTGAGCTTGTACAAGCTTTTCCACACCTCTTAAGGCTCAGATCAGCTTTTCCCTGAGCTCCAGTTATTAATGTACATGGTTCCATCTTACCTGTGCAAAGAAGGCATCTGAGCTGGGCATCATCTCTGGGTGGGGTGTTTATAGAGGTTTGGTGGACTTTTAGCTAAGGACTGTGGGTGTGGGGAAATTGGCCTCCAGCCTTCCCTGAGGCCCAGTGGGCCCTGGTGGGTTGAGTTTCCACTTAATAGTCTGCTGATTCATGGCAGGGTTTAAAGTGAGGCGCAGGGGTCTTCTGAGTAGGTGAGCACAGTGGGCTGTATGGGGTGTGGAGAAGGTGTTCCAGGAGGGACCATATGGACATGTGTGGAGGGTGGGTGTGAGCACTGCACAGCTGCCAGTATATCTGAAGAGAAGGGGTGTGTTGTGTTGGGAGTGGTGTGGGGAGGGTGGGCAGTAGATTTGGACCAGATTTGATCAAGTGTTGGATCTGAGGGTCTCTGTACCCTGTGGGTTCTCAGAGAAGCTGAGGCTTGAACTTTTGTGCATTCTAACCCCAAAGCCCCTTCTCACCTTCACCCTCCAGCATCTGGCCAGGGTATGCCCTGTACTCTGCCATCTCAGCCCAGCTCACCCTGTGCAAACTGTGTGAGTTGGACAACATGAGGAGAATACTCTGCCCCTCCCTCTTCACATGGTTCTTTTTGCATGAGATTCTAGAATTTCTGGGTCCTACTCTTGGTGGTAGGCCTCTGTCTCACCAAAGGAGAAGAGAGACTGTGTGTGTGGTTGTCCTGGGCTCCCTGCTAGTTAGGACCTTGGGCAAATTGCAGGACCTTCCTCAGCCCAGTTTCCTTATGTATAAATTGGGAACAATAATGGTTCCTCTTCACATGTTGTGGAATATAGCCTTGGACATTTACCTATTAAATACCTGCTTTTGGGGCAGAACAGTGTGACTGAACCCATACTGCAGCCCGTCCTTCCTGCACAGGCCTCTTCCAGGCCCTTTCCTGTATTGTCTGGTATAGGCCTCACTAGACAGCTAGTCCCCACTGAACCCTTGGTTGATCAGGGATTACAAAGTTGCTGTAGTCTCAGGTCGGGGTGTATGGGCGTGAATGGAGAGGGGTGGCCTGCAGCAGCGAGTGAATCCAACAGCTCTGGGTGATCTGGGTGGGTCTGGGTCAGTTTTCCCCTCTCTAGGTTCCACTTTGGTTCTCCCCAAAGGGCTGAGGATGCTCATTCATTCATTCACTCATGAAACAAATGTTGAGCACTCCTAGGTGGCAGACACTTTTCTAGGGACAGGGGTACAGGCCATAATAAACCAAGCCCCATATGCAGGGAGCTGACATCCTAACTGAAGAGACAGTAAAGAGACATGCATCTGTGGTGGCAGGTAATTATAAGGGCAGTGAAGCGGGGGGTGGTGGGGGTGGTGGTGGCCATTACCTTTTCCTCAGTGGAATGTGATGGATAGGCTTGGCTTTTCCTGAGCATCCCCAGCGCAGGTGCTGAGGACCCAGGGGTGGATGCAAACACACAGCACAGGAGATTGGGTAGGAGGAGACCAAGCGGAAGCTTCTGGTCTTCTGGTTACAGGGCACCTGAGGGAGGAAGGCTTCCTGTTCGATGTCACCCTGGTATATTGTGTTTCTTTAAAGCTGCCTTTTTGGCAAGTCTCTTTTTGGGATTAAAGATGCAGAGAAAAGAACACCAATGTTAAAAACACTCATCAGGGGGCAGGTGTGGGCAGTCTTGGAGGGCAAGGACTCCCACCTAGGATGTAGGATGGGGAAGAGAGAGGACTGCTAAGAGAGGAGGAGGAAGGCAGCAAAGATGGCTCAGCCTGGGAGGGCCACTTGCCAGATTTGCACACCAAGCATTACTGAAGTGTGGGAAAACCACTTGGTCTCTGGAGCTCTGGGTTGGGATCTCTCCCCACCAATGACCACCTAGGAAAGTCACGTTGACCTCTCTGAGCCTCAATCTCTTCACCTGCACTAGGTGGTGTGTGCCACAGATTCAGTGCTGTGCAGATTAAATAAACAGGAGCAAAGGACAAGGCCTGTGGTTCCCTAGAGGAGCTGTTCTTGTCTGTGGAAGGGGACACCTTATGGAAACCAGCTGGTCCCCAAGGTTCCCGGTACATCCCCAAAGAGGCGTCACCTCCTAAAGAGGCCACATGGCTCTCTGAACTGGGCAGGGAAGCTGGCTCCATGCCAAGGCTGGGGACTGAGAAGGGCAGCTTCTTCCTGCCGCAAAGGAACCCTTGGTTAAATATTAACTTAATAATAATAGCCCTGGTTTATGGCATAGCTTCTGAGTGCTGGCTGCTGGGTCAAATTTCCCATCCTTGCTGCAGCCTGGTGAGGTCATTGTGATTCCCATTCAGCAGATGAAGAAACTGATGCTCAGAGCAGTGATATGACTTGGGCTATCCTGGTCAACTGTCTGGGTTGTCTGAGGCCTTCCTGACCTGGAAGGGTATCTCTTAGGGGGACATTTGACAGATTTTGGTCCCTAAGACCTCTCCCTTTCCTATTAAATGAAATTTGGGGCCCCAGTCTCCCCCTGGATCTTAACCCACTTGATTCATTATACAAGAACACCCTTTATTCTCAGATTATATCTGTCAACATTTTTTTTTTCTTTTAATTTTATTGTTGTTGAACATTTTTTTTTTAAAGATTTTATTTATTATTTCCAGAGAGAGGGGAAAGGAGAGAAGCAGAGAGAGACATCAGTGTAAGGTTGCCTTTCACCTGCCTCCAGTCATGGACCCAGCTGGAGACCTGGCTTGCAACCTGGTCATGTGCCCTGGCTGGGAATCGAACCAGCGACCTTTGAGTTTGCAGGCTGGCGCCTTATCCACTGAGCCACCAGCCAGGGCTATCTGTCAACTTTTGTTTACATGTTTCTTTGATGAAATGATGGTAAGGTTATACTAATTTCTTAATGTTTTTGGGGAGCAAGTAGTCCTGCTGCTGATCCTACTGGGTGTGTGTGTGTGTGCACACACACACACACAGAGGGGAAACTTTACTTTTCCAGGTATGGAGTCTAAATGTCTGGAACCTACTGTTCTGGGAGCTTACTGTCCACCCTCTGGACTGGCCATGTGGATGGGGAGGCAGCTCTCTCCTGGGTCCAGGCTGCAGGCAGACCCATGGTGGCCTGGGGAAAGGCCCCTGGAGTAGTATATGCTGCATGAAGCTGGGTCCTGCCTCCTGCAGTTGCTGTGGCATCCCCAGCTTCGCACATAGGTATTCAGTGCGGACCTGTTGTACAGATGCATGGAGTCTTCAGGCAGGGGAAAAGACAGGCTAATGGCTGGCAGAGGTCCAGGAAGTTTACTGGGTTTCAGGGTGCGGGGGCAGGGAGCTGTGGCTGCGGGATTTCAGCCTTCAGAGAGCAGGGAGGGCAGCAGTGGGGACTCTGGTCTTGTAGTCAGATGGAGGGGCACACCTCACCCCATGGCAGCCCATCCAGAGGGACCCAGGTGTCACTGCACAGCACCTTCCCCCACAGAAGAATGACTCAGAGCTGCGGTGGTGCTTGCCTGAGCCAGGGGCTGCAGTATTTGGGCCCAGAAATGGGGTTCCCAGGAATAAAGTAGGTCCCTTCTGGTGAGTCCTGCCTGGATCCTTTGCAGGGGTGCTCTTACAACCTGAGAAAGTTTTTAGGTGACACGGGTTGGGGATCACTGACCTGGGGATTTGCTGGACCTGAGACCTCACTGTGCAGGGCCAGTGAGCTGCTTCCCTCCCACCCATTTCCTCTCTTTGCTCGGCCTGTTCTCCCTGTGTCTGTCTGGGACTTCCCCTTTCCTCTCAGCACCTGAGTCAGATTCCCATGCCACTGCAGGTGGGGCGGGATCAGGGCAACAGCATGGGCTGAGGGTGGTAGTTGGAGCCTGGTGGTGGGCAGTGGTCTGTGAGCACCAAGAACTGTCCATGGTGTACTAGAAGTGAGCATGGGTGCCCCCCATGCTGTACCCAAGCCTGTTGCTAGAAGGCTAGCAAGCTGTAGATATCTCTACCTCTGCAATTTGAAGTCATGGAGCAGCGAGCAGCATGTCTGGGGCTGAGGCAGTTGAGGGGGTGGTTGTAGGCTGTAGCTACCATAGGACTAGAGGAGGGACTCATCACTGGCCTGTTGGGCTGGGGTCGTAGGCATTCTCCATCCATGCAGGTCACCATTCTGGAGCTTCCGAGGCACCTTTCTGGGGACATTCCTGCCAGCTCTTTGGACTTATACGCTGAATTATCTCCAATGGCTGTGATGATCTTATTCACTGCCAGTGTCATTCTCTCATTTATGCGCCCCCCCCCCCCCCAATGTAGGCCAGGATGCTGAGGGTTGAGGGTACTGAGAAGAGAAGAACCTGCCCTGACCCCAAGGAGCTCCTGGCTCCTACACAATGCCCAGCACAGCACTGGGGGGCCACTAGGGAAAGGACACTAGGGCTCTGAAGAGCTTTGCATCAACTCTGGGCAGTCAAGGAAGGCTTTTCAGAGGATGGGGCCTCTGGGATTTGAAGGGCAAAGGAGGCAGGTTGTGTAGTGGGGAGGGCTGTTTCTGGAAAGCTGTTCAGAGTGGCTGGAATGTGTGTGAGGAGGATGGGGTGGGACAAGCCTAATCTGAAAATACAGGTGAGGGAGTTCAGGCCTAAGGAGGGCTAAGATGGACCAGCGGGCTTGGTCCCCAGAGCCCCATTTCCCAGCCTGTTCACTTTTCTTCCTCAGGTGTGGCCTGAGACATTTGTTTGACTCCTAGTCTGGGCTCACTGAAGACCCAGTCTCACTGTCCTGGGCCTTGGAAGCCTTTGGCTTCTGAGGAAGAGGAGGAGATGGAGGGAGGGGTGAGTCCTGAGCCCCCAGAGAAAATGACCTGGGCCTCAGACAGGTTCCAGTGCAGCCCTGTCCAGGAAGGCACAGAAGGTTGGGGTTTACCCCTTGAGAGCTGATTGGCACTTGTGCCCTAGCCTTGCTAGAAAGGCTGGTGTGTACCCTATTACGTGAATTCTTGCTCTTCTGGCTGGGGTCCCCAAGGTGACACTGAGGAGCAGGTGACACTGCCAGGCTTGTAGGGCTTCAGAACTGATCCATTAGTGGATCAGTTCACCCCTTTCCAAGGCACCCTTTGTGCTCTGCCTTTTGTGGCCAGGCCTCTGACCAGATGGTGCCCCATGAGTGCTGGGTCAGAGCTTGGGAGGCTCCTCAGAGGAGGAGGTCCTCACAGGAAGCAGGGTATGCCAGCTGGTGAGGGTGTGTGGCTGGAAGCATAGCCCTCTGGGTGGGGAGCGGAGAGCAGTCCTGGAATGGAAATATGCGGATAAGGTTGGAGGAAGTGGTGGCCTGATGAGGGGTCAGGGCTTTCACATGTGCCTGTGGCTTGAGGAACCTTAAAGAGACCATGGGGCCAGAAGAGAGAGGGGTGGGGTGACAGAGAACCCCTGCTAGAGGCCACTTTTTCCAACAGCTGCCGCTGCTTTCTTTGGACCGCTTTCTTAGGTCAGCCTCTCCCCAGGACTATGGCCAAGATGCCTGAACCCTGGGGGAGCCTGGGCCCCACATGGGCACTAGGGACATACCTGGTTCAGGGGGACATAGGCTGGGAGTGACCCCTCTGGGGGACCCTTGCTTCCCCACCCCATCTGCTGTGGCTCCCCTCTTTCTCTGCTTTAAGATAGCATCAGGTTTCTTAGCACAAGTCCTCCAGCCCTCTGATAACTGAGTTAGGGCCAGATACAGCCACACCCCAGGCCTGGGAGCGCTGCAGCTGGGTGATGGTAGACGAGAGATCAAAGGGGGAAAAGGGAGAAACAGGAGGTTCATGTGGGAGGAGGACAGACACACATACAGAGGGAAAGGAGTATGGCCCCACTGACCACTTTCCCTCTTCGGGACACTGTACAAGCCATATCCCTCTCTTCCCCGCACCTCAATGGCAATGAAGTTCATGCTCCAGCACTTAACAGAAAAGGTCCAGGAGGAGGTGAGTGGAAGACCCCAGAGCCTACATGTATGTACCATTCTGGCTTTTGTGTTTGAGCGGTTTGTCTTTGTTTATGAGATTCTTAAATGGAACTGCAATGCATTTCCTCCTTTTTTCCCCTCTGTATAGGCTAAGAAAGCTAAATTGGAAGGTGGTGGTATCATCTCCCTAGGCAGGAAGTCAGAATGCCCCCTCCCCAACCAGAGCCTGTGACTGAATACAATCAGGGAGGGAAATAGCCCTGGGGTGGGGGTGGGGGGTTGGGGGGTGGTTGTGGCTTGAGAGGCCAGAGGAGGGCAAGGGGCTTGGGGCAGAGGGGTGGGGTCTCCCATCATTCATTTATGGGGCCTCCTGTGTAACAGAAGTGAGATGTAGGGGACCCCTAGGTGATAACTGACTGAGCTGAGTTCCTGCTGGGTCCAGCCAGGTCTAGATGGTTTAGGAAGAGAGGACAGTCTTAACATTTCTGTGGCATTCTATAATTTACTAAGAATCCTCACACCCAGCTCTTTTCATTTGTCTCTTAGTGATGTGTGAGATAGCCGGACTAGACTGTGATTCCCTTTGATGGATGAGAACCTGAGGCTGGGAGTGTTCCTGGGATTTCCTCCCTTGCAGTCAGTTAATGGACTTGGCCCCAAGCGGCCTTTTCCAGGTGCTACCTCAGGCCTTTCCTGAATTCAGGAGGTCAGAGGTTGATAGTAATAATTAAAGTGCAAATGTGAGTGCTTAAGTGTTTCAGTGAAAGTTATTATTTGGGCTGCCTTTGTGGGATGCATGCAGGTTGTGTGTGTTGTGTGTATAGCTCCAGAACCCTGGTTGCCCCAGGAGGCTGGTGTAGGAGAGGGGAAAGTGACCCTGTGGAGCTGGCCCTTCACTGGGTTGGGGATCCCCTATGAGGGGGCGGTGGGGTGTCTATTTGGATGGAGCTGGCCCAATTTCTCACTCCCTAGGGAGCCTCAAGATAAGAGGGAGAGCTGGGTACAGATTTATAGCTTCCATCTCTTAAAAAGAAAGAGTTGAGGGGGATCCTGGGTCCAGAGAAGCTTAAGATACGTCAGTGGTCTGGAATACAAATTAAGTCTCGTGATCTAAACCAAGAAAAAGACGCCACAATTAATTGGATGCATTTGCTGAACCTGGGACAGGACCCAAATACTGCTTTTCTGAAACTTCAGCTAAGCCAAAAGTTTATGTATTTGTGTCCCCCTCCCTGCCGTCCTTCCTGAGGACTCAGTGGGGCAGTCTGGTCTGGAAGCAGGCCTGACTGAGTTGGGGTGTCAACGTCTTCCCAAAGCCTGGCCCTGTTGCTTGGGGGGACCGTGGGCCTTGGGAAACCACAGCCAAGGGAGGCCCTAAGCCCTTTTTGAGTGTCAGCGTAAGAAATGTCCAACCTGTAAGAACTGTTGTTATGAGCTTATTTGAGCCAAACTGATGACCGTTGCTTGGAAACAAAACCTCAGTGGATTGAGAGTACTCAAAAAAAGGTCAGTTTTGCACATTATTTTATATATTTTAATCAAAAGAGAAGATATAAGTGAGTTACATGAAATAAAATCCATTGGTGATAGATTGTGGAATCGAGAGAAGGCAAAGTGGAGAAACCTCTGGTATTGGATAAAAAGTAAAATGATAGACATATAGACATTCACCTTTTACATAGGTGAATACAGGATAAGGATAGTTAACAGTCACCAATTAATTCAATAACGATGGATTTATGATCTCTCTCTGGTGTAGTGCTTCTGTTTTGAAGGGTCCAGAAAAAGGAAATTTGACATTCTGGAGGTATGTTATAATAGATGCAAAAAGAGAATAGATAGGCTCAATAAAGGCAAAGATAGACTTTTGCCAGGGAAGATTCTAGCCTAGGATATGACTGCCTGCCACCACCTGACTCCAGTTAGAAAGTTTTTAATTTCAGACCACCCTATGTGTTTACTTTAGGTCTCTGCAATTGCAAGGCCTTCACGCAGGCCTCCCCTCAGGTTTAGCATGTGGCTCCTTTTTGTCCACGTGAGGATGTTGAATACCACCCTGAGGCCAGATCCTGGCCCTCCTGGCTTGGGCATTTTGAAAGCTGCCCAGAGCGCAGGTGTGCACAGGACCTTGTCGGAGGTGTTGAGGAAATAAGCTGAGGCAGCACCGTGGAGAAGACATGGTCAGCAGCAGGAGAGAACCTGATACCTGTGCCCAACTTTGTGCCATTGCATTTGTGGGTCACCTTGCCCCTTGTGCATCCCAGGAGACCAGGGGAGGCCACCTCCACGTTCTGCAGCCAGCACAGTGCTGGCTGAGCGCTGTGGTGGAGAGAGAAGCCTGAGCAATCAAGTGCTTTCAGCACACTTGGAGTCCCACCTGGTCCAGAGCGTGCTCCTCCTTCCCTCCACCTGAAATTGGGACTAGCTACTTAATCCCTCACTTTGGTTTGCTCCTCTGTAAAGTGGGGTGACCATCTTTCTCCTGGATCTCAAGTCTTGGAGGGTGGAGTCTGTGACTCTGGCACTGCACATAGGTGGCACTCAATGCCAAATGAACTGGAGTGTGAGCCTTCGTGCCTAAAGGTTGAGAAAGGTTTTGCAAAGCATTTTATGTAGTGTGGTAAGGTGGAAGACCCAGGTTCAAATCTCAGTTCTGTTCTTTTCAAGCCTTTGACCTTGGGCAAGTTACTTATTTTCTCTGACCTCAGTTTTCCTATTTTTGAGGATTAAATGGGAGAATAGGGCTTCCATGTCACCTGAGGACATACATTTGGAGTAGCAGCTGTGGGCTCAGTTTTGTGGGGTGGGGTGGCTAAGATGCCTTAAGCAAGTGTGGGGTGTTCAGCTGCACCTGTGCCCTCTGTGTGTGTCCTATTGGACCATCCTGCGCGAGTCCAGCTGGCTTTGACGCATCATCAGCTGGAGAGTCCAGACCCAGTTTGGGATCCAAATGGTGAGGCCTGAGGCCCTATGAGAGAGGATTGCCCAGAAAGTTCCTGTGGGTGCCAGGGGCCAAGAGACAACATGGACCCACCTCCATTTCCCACCATTTCAGACTTTGCACCCTGAATGCCTCTCCCTGTAGGCAGCAGGAATCCCCTCCAGCTTTTAGATGAATTGGGCATGTCCAGAGCTGTAGCGTGGGATGGCCAAGGCCCAACCGCCAGGACTAGGTGTTCAGACTGAGGCCTGGCCCCCCTCTGCTCTTTTCTGTGTTTTCTGCCCTCCTTCTTTGGCACCTTCCCTTGATTTTGTCATTTATTTAGTTATTTGTTTGTTTGTTTATTTTAACGAAGGGGGTTGGTTACTGTGTGGCTGTTCAACTCTCCCTGTGTTTCTTCTGCTGGGGTACAATGGGCACGAGCCCCCACCCCCCAGCAGGCAGAAAGCACCTGCTGGTCTCAACTGTGATTTCTGGGGTTAAGGCAGGAAAGGCGTTAGCATAATGCCCAGGCAGAGGAGCTGGCAATGACTTCCTGCTGAGGGCTAGCCCTCCTCATTTCTGTGTCCTGTGTGCTGTGAACTTGGGTGGGTAGGACTGGATAGGAGCTGTTTAAAGCTGACTCGGCCTCAGTTGACTCTCTTGAATTATAACCAAAATAATGGCAATGATGCGTTTGAAAAAATATCTCATATCTTATTTCCTTTTAGTATTAGTTAATAGTTCCAATTGCACAGACCTGGAAATGGAGCATTCCGATCGGTAAAATGAATGAATAACCTGGTTGCACATTTAGGTAGAGCTTCTCAGACAGGAACAGACATATGCAAAGGACTGAGGGCATCTGGAGTGACAAGCAAGGGTCTCTGTGTCTGAGGTGGGATCGGGGAAAGCTGCCTGGAGGAAGTGACCTGAGGGTCAGCATGGTCCGGCATCAGTGGGGAAGCAGGTTCCCTGATGAAGATGGGGGTGGGGGTTTTGGGGGGTTTGTGGTTTGTGTTCCTCCACTGCTCAGACCTTTGCTTGGCCCCTGGGAAAGGCAGGTGTTTGTGGGCAGGGCTTTACCCTCCCTCCCTGAGCCCTGTCCTCTGCCTGGGCTGGGCCCATGCCTGCTGCTCCTCTGAACAGGCTGTTCTCCCACTGAGCTCAGGAGGCAGGTGCTGGGGGAGGTGGATGGCCTAAGGACAGATTGATGGCTGGCATCCAGGAGCCTGGGCTGAGAATAGTACCCACACTTGCATGGAGGGGACAGGCGGGTGGTGACTCTTGGGGTGGCCATGCTGACATCTCTGAGCAGGTGGCATGGAACACCAGTCTAAGGGTAGGGTCTGAAGGCCCCACCCAGTACAACACAAGGGCCAGTGGGTGGTCCTCTCTGAAACTCTCCATAGAGTGGGCTGCATCCCAGCTTGGCTCCAGGATGTCAAATATCAAGGGCCATCAGGCTGCCTGTGTGGCTGCCGGTGGTTGCAAAAGGCCAACACTTTCTGCTACTCTGGTTTCTATGGGGCCTTTATCATTTCACCCTTTTACCAAAGGCACCAGGGTATGTGGGGAATTGCAGGGTTGCTGCAGAGCTGAGGGGATGTTGGACAATGCAGAGGAGAGGGTGGTGGATGGGCTGGTGTTTGCTTTCTGAGCCCTAATTAGTCATGGGGAGCAGGTGTGAGAGCAGGGTGGTGGGGAGGGGGCAGGGTGCGGACTGGGTGGGAGAGGATGCCAGAACTTTCTAGCTTGGGTCAAGATATGGGAATAGGACATGAAGAAAACCAACCCTCTTATCTATACAACCACAGTATCCATCCTTAAATTCCCCCTTGACAGAATGGTCTTGGCTCTGCTTCACAGATGAGACTTGGGGCTCAGAAAGGTAGAGTTTCCTGCTAGAATTTCAGGGCCTGCTCCCCACAACCCCTGCCCAGGCCTCTCCCACTTATAGCATCCAGAGCAGGATGCTCTGCCCTCTTCTCTGCCTCCCCTTTTCTTAGCTGCTGTCCATACAGACCAGACATTTTGAGGTGGTCACTCCCCTGAGGTAGTGACTGGAGTGGGTGTGACTGAGACAGGTGGGCGGGGAAGGGGAGTGGCAGGGGAGTCTGATGGTAGGTCTCTGTCTTGCCATTTCAGGGTTCCTGGCTGTTGTGACCCCACTTCCCTCCCTCTCTATACCTCAAGCTCATCATGATCCCTAGGTGGCCTCAGCTCTGATGCTGACAGCTCCTTCTTTGACATGGCTCAGAACCTGGATTCCCCTTCACTCCTCTTTGCCACCCCTTATATTTTTCTACTTCTCACTATTTCCTGTCGCTGTCCAAGCCACCATTGCCTCCACCTGGGTCATTGTGGTCACTTCTAAACTAGCTTTGTGCCACCCTGCTCTGCCATTTGTCCCCCCACACAGCAGGGTGAGAACTTTTACAACTTCAAGTCAGGTCAGACCTCTTCAGTGTCTATGTAAGAAATGCCCAAATCTTTAGGAAAGTTTGTTGAGTTTACTTGAGCCAAACTGCTGGCATATGTTGGCAAGCAGGATCTCAAGGGCTCTGGAAAATAAATAACGAACTTATAATTTTTAAATGCATTTGAAATTATGGAGGGAATGAAAGGAAGATGATGCGAAGGTGGGAAAAAGCAAGGTAGGGATTGGAGATAATGTGCTCTCTTTAGGGTTATTACCCCCTTTGAGAAATCTTACTTCTGGTGTATCAAAAGTGTATTAATCCAGATGCACAGAAACAATGGACAGGGCTTGCTTAAGGCAGAGATATAAACCTTTCACTAAAGAAGTTATGTGCCTGGGGAATGAATACATACTGTGACCTGCCCAGTTAGGAATTTATGAATGGATCACCCTGTGAGGTTCCTTCCCTTCCCCACCCTTTTTTTGTGTCTCTTCAGACACGTTGGCCTTGGTCTTCCTACCTCAGGGCCTTCACACCTGCTGTGCCCTTTTTCTGGCTTCTCTCCATCAACAGATTTCATATGTCACTTCCCTGAGCTCCTCCCAAGAGCAGTAACTCTCTTGCCTCATCCACTTGGTGCCCTGCTGGGTTTTCTTGGTAGACTTAGAAGACTACATGCTTGTCCTTTGAGCATTGGCCCCTCCAGGGCAGACACCTTGCTTTGCTCCCTGTATAACAAAGCTAGGCAGCATCGGGGAGGGCATCCAACAGAGCCCAGCCCTCTCTTATAGCCCAGGAGCAAGGCCCATGTCCATGGTGGGGCCCCTCACTGGAGGGTCCAGGTGGGTCTGGGTAGTGAGTGGTAAAGTCGGGGAGGGGGGGGCACCGAGGAGGGAGCAGCAGTTGGAGAGCAGTCTTTTCTTCCACTGGAGAGTGGGCTGTGTGGGGTGGACAGCTATTAGGGAGATCTATATAGTTTGGTGGTTATAAAAGGTAGGGGCTGACCTTGGTCTGGATGGTTTTGGCCCTTCCAGAAGCCCTCCTATCCTCCTGGTTCTGTGAGGCCAGGAATGGGCCTAGCCTGGTGAAGGGGGTGGGGGTCCCTGAGGAGTGGAGATCCTGGTGCCACCCAGCTGGGGCCCTCCAGCACTCCCTTGGGGGCCAGTGCTGCTTTAGCCTATCTTGCTTTTGGCAGACCACCTTTCTCTGTGCAAGCTGATTGCTGTGTTCACATTCTAGCTCTTCACTCCCTTAGCCCTGAAAGCCTCACCTTTGAGCCTCAGTTTCTTCTTCTGTGGGACACCTTTATCTTCTCACAGGATTTTAAGGCACCTGAAGGTCTTTTGGATGCCTTTGGATGAGTGAATACTGCTGTTTTGTGACCTCTATCTCACCTCCCACCAGTTCGGCCTGGCCACTCTGAGCACCCCAAACCTCTTCCCCATCTTGGCTTTGGTCCCTTCTGCCTCTGCTCTTCTGTGCTCTGTTCTAGGCTGGTCCAGCCACCTAGCCCACTCTTGCTCTTCTGGGGTGTGGGTGGCTCTACCCTGGACCTGGACCCAGCTTATCTGCTGACTGAGATGGAATTTCAGGTAACACTGACAGGTGCTGGAGAAAGGATAGGAGGGAAGGAGTCTTCCAGCCTGGAGTCAACTGGAAACTCCCCGCCTCAGGCGGAAACTTTTCCTTCTACCTGGAGAGATGGATGTGGAGGAGGAGGAGAAGATTCGATTCCTCCAACCTTCTTAGGGGTTCAGTTAAGCTGCCAGCCCTGGGAGTGGTCGCTGTGGAAAGGGCTTGGGCTGGGAGGGCAGGTTTGCACTTTGGCTTTTGACAAAACGAGTCACAGTTCAAGACATTATTGTGGAGCTAGCCAAGCTCATGCGTCCAATGAAGGATGTAAAAGAGGAAACCAAATATCACTTTTTACTCTGGCCAGTGTTTCACAAAGGAAAGAGAAAGTCACTAAAAGAGGAAGGAGATAATTTTAGAGGTACAGTCTCCCAAGGAAGAGCAGTTGGCTTGCTCAGTCAGTTAGCTGCTCTGACCAGGGCCCATGGAAAAGGATGATGAGCCCTTCTGGACTAGTGTCAGGGATGGTGACTTCCAAAACACAAGGACTTGGAAAACAAATTGCCAAGTTGGGGTGAGGCATTGGAGTTTGGGGAGGATGGGCAGCCCAGCTGGTTGGCCAGTAGGAACCTGAAAATATGTCTCTAGTTTCATATATCATTGCTAAAACTTTTGCACACTTTGTATTCTGCTACATCATTTGTGTATTTGTATTGGTTATGCCACAAAAGTGTTTTTATCAGTTAAATTTTTGGCATGAATTGATTTGGAGTGGGAATCCTTTGCAATAAATCCTAAATATGCTGCCTGTTACTCCAGATGCCTGAATCTTCTGTTTGAGAACCATAAATTGAAGCATTGGGATGGGGTCTGGGTTTTGCCCTTCATTAGCGGAGTGATTTCTCTGAGCCTCAGTTTCTTCATCTATAAAATGGAGCCAACAGTCATTACCTCAGGTGATATGAGACCACTTGTAAGGGCATCCAGGGTGATGGGCCTCACTCAGGGTGGGCCCTTGCAACAGGCTCTTAGGGTCATGCCTTGGTTTGTGATTTCAGGCAATGCTTACTGGAGTAGAACAGGGGACAGATGCAGTGCCTGCCACTGATGTCCCTGGAGAGCCTGCTGGGTTGGCTAGGCAGGTGCATGACTGTGAGACTGAGTCTGGTGGTGAGGGATCCCCTCTGGCATGTGAGTCGAGCTAGCAGGATTTGCCCTGGGAGGAAGGCAGGATAGCAGACAGCTGGTCCCCAGAACCAGCCTGGGGGAACAGAGGTCCTGAGTGAGGGTGAAGATGGGGGACAGAGAGACTAGGGGAGGGGGCTGAGGCCCCTGGGCCAAGGCTGACTCTCAGGGGCAGCCCTGTGTGTGTTCGTGAATGGGATCCAGAACTGGGCTCTTTCACCCTGGGCCCCTGCTGGTTTCCTTTTCTAGGATTTTCTCTCCATCTCTCCTTCATCATTCTGGTTCATCTTGCAGTTTCTCTTGGCCTTTGCTCTAGCTTCATGGCCTTCTCAGGCTGAGGACAGGAGCCCTATTGGGGAGTGTGTGTGAGCATGTCCACAGATAGGTGGCAGGCATCAGAATGTGATGTGTTTGAGCAGGGGTGCTTTGCGGGCACGGGAACCTGCGTGTGTGTGCCGAGGGCTGCTGCATGGGGTGGACTGTCATAGGAATGGAATGCAGTTCCTGGTTCTTGCCCGAGATGATTGTTTCAAAATTTATCTTTCCAAGTCATCAGGCCTTTGGGAAATTGCCTCTTGATGCTACCTGAGGCTAAGGAGTTTTATTGGCCAAAGCCTCTTAGTTATGAGTCCTGAATGTTTTCCTGGGACCTTGGCTCTGCTCCGAAGCAGGGGCCTGAGTGGAGCTGGAGCTCTGCCAGGGGGTCCATGGGCTTGACATCTGCTAGGGAGGCCCATCCTCTCTTTTCAGCCCTTCTCCCCACAGTCCCCCTCAAACCAAGGGTACGGCAGCAGCTCTGGAGCTTCTGACCAGGCCAGACTCGTCAGCAGGAGGTCACTGACCTTGTGGGTGAGCAGTGCTGATCTGAGGGCAGAGTTGCCTGGTGCTGTTTTATGAGTAAGTTCCTGGGCTTTCCAGAGGGAGAGGCAGAGTTTCCTGAGCTGAATGAGAAGACAAAGCTGCCCCCTCACAAAGTCACCCAGTCTGAGGTCAAGAGCCACACACACCCCAGGAGAGGCACCTGATGAAGGACCCAGGAGTTGGAGCACCCAGGTCCGGTCTTGGTTAGCCCCCAGGTCCTCGTGAGTCTTGGTTGTTGCTCACTAAGCAGGAGTGCACAAGCCCACTCAGAAGAAGAGGCCAAGGGAGGGCCAGGCTTCAGCCCAGTGGTGCTGGCCCTTGTGTCCCAGCTGCCTGGGGGTGGTGCCTGTCACCTCTTTGCAGCCCATCATGCTCACAGTCACCAGAGCAGCCCTGATCCTGCGGCCTTGACTGGAATACAGGAATGGACCCAGAGGGCAGCAGCTGGGTCGCCAGAGCAGACGAGGTTGAGCCACGCTGTTTATAGCCACCACTAAGCCACAGGGGCCTGACTTTGCTCCTTCTGAGCTGTGGCTCCAAATTACTTAATGTCTCAGAGTTCCTTTTCTTATCTTTAAGGTGGGGTTAGGCATAGATAGCCCAGGATGTGGCCTAAAGATTCAACAAGATGCCCATGGGTAATGGCAGTAGAAGCAATGAGCAGACTTCCCCCAGAAGGGAACCAGGGCTCCTTGGAGAAATGGCTGATTCTGAGCAGGGCAGAGAAAGTACCAGCTGAGCCTGTAGGACCTTGTAGTGTCAGAAAGCAAGGATGTACTTGAAGATAAATGAGGATACGGCCATAGGCTCTCCCTGGCCAAATTTAGTAGAGTTTGAGCACCAAAAAGAGTAATGATGGTAATGGACTCAAACACAATGATAATGTTCCCAACCCCTCAACCGAGAGGCACCAGCAGGGGCAGCTGTTCTGTGTGCAACGCCAGGTCATGTGGAGGACACGGTAGCCACCTTGTGTGATGTGGTTCAGGCAAAGCTGACAGGTGCAGTGCCACGCAGGCTTCAGCATGCAGACTGAGCACCAGGGAGTCTCAGCCGTTGGAGTCTAACTCAGCAGCTCTGGGGTGGGGAACAGGGTCCTGAAATTCTGTTTGTACCAGCCAGGCTCCCAGATAATTGTGATGCTGCTGGTCTGTGGACCCCACTTGAGTAGCAATGCTTTAACAGATGATAAACAGATGTGTGAACATTTGTTGGCCTCAGACATTCACACAAGTGGTGGTGTGTCGCCCCTCAGATGACTGATCACCAAGAGGAAAGTTACCTTTACAGTGAGAGCTGGCAAACACTGTTGCCCTATTGGGCCAACCTCAGCGTGCTAAGGAGGGCATATCCCTGTGGGATGTGGCCAGAAGAACATGACATCAGTGTTTAACCTGAAGTTAATTGCAAAGAAATAATCAGATGAATCTAGAGTGTGGAGCATTTTCTATGTGACTGGTTTGTACTTGTAAAAAGGTATCATGGAAAAGAAAAAAATGTGTGTAATAACAAATAATCAGTAGATAGGTTGGGGAATATTCTGGATTAAAGGAGACAAGAGATATGATGTTCAAAACCAATGTGTGAAACACGTTTGATCCCCAATGTAAAAATCACAGAGACATAAAGAACATTCTGGGAAACAGCTAGGGATATTTGAATATGGGCTGCTTATCAGATAATAGAATTAAACAAATACTTAACATATTGGGTGTACATGAGTATTCAGGAAAATTTTTTTTTTTTTTTTCAATGTATGGTTGCCTTTCACCTGCCTCCAGCTACGGACCTGGCTGGAGACCTGGCTTGCAACCTGGTTATGTGCCCTGGCTGGGAATCGAACCAGGGACCTTTGGGTTCACAGGCTGGCACCTTATCCACTGTGCCACCAACCAGGGCTCAGGAAAACATTTTTAATTTTAGGAAATATGCTGAAGTATTTGAGGGTGAAGTATTTGAGGGTAAGGGATCATGATGTCTGAAGGTTACTTTACAGAGGTTCAGCAAACATATAAGCCAACCAACCACCCGTACTGTTTACCAACAGAAAGAGAGAAAAAAATTGTGGCCCAGTGGTGATAGAGTTGGTGTGTGCGGGGGAGGGTATCTGACAGTTTGTTGTACTGTGTTATATTTTTCTTTCAACTTCCTTTGAGGTTTATAGTTCAAGCTAAGAGGATGGGAGGTATTGTGGAATGTGGCAATGAGTAGTGGGCTGGGGCTGACCTCTCTCTCCTCCTTACTGTTTTGCAAGCACTCTGAGACCCTGATCCAGTGGCTCCTGGTTCCTGGGACGGGTGTGGGGACAGGGTAAGCCACTATAGTATCAGAACCCTCTCTGGGAGCTGAGAAGCTGGGGGCTGGCTCTGCGCTGTCTATACCCTCTGCAGCCTGGCTGGACATTCAGAGCTTGGGGGCCCCACGTGTGAGGAGAGAGCCAGAAACCCAGGGTCCGTAGGCAGAATATCCCATCTTGTCACGTCTGCCTGGGGGGTGGATGGGTGGGGGGGCTCTAGCCCCTGGGTGGCCTTCAACCCAACTCTAGTGGCCTCTCCTCACTTTCCCCTCTTGGGGTGTAATCTCCCGAACAGGGCCCAGCTGTGTGTGCTGAGTGAACTATGGGTAAACCTGGTCATCCACCTGCCTGACCATTTGTATGTTGGTCCCTGCCTGTCTGGGAACCGCTGTGTGAGGGTGTGAGGATGTGCATCCTGTCGTTGCGGTCCTCTGAGCACAGCTCTGCTGGGAGGAAGCAGTGAGGTGGTGCCGCCCACCAGCCGGGTACACTGGCTCTGAGACCAGGGCTGATGGAGATGGCGGCTCGGCAGGGGCTGGAGGAGATGATGAGGAAGGTGAAGGCCTCTAGGTTTCCAGCAGCTGGGTGGTAGGTCCCTTGAGGGGAGCTGGATGAAGCCCCCCTCAGGTGTGTGAGTGTGAGTGTGCACATAGGTGTGGGTTGGGGTTCTGGGGACACTCTGGGTGAGGGAGGGGTGGCCGTGGGAGACACCTTTTGCGGCAGATGTGACGGGTGCTGTGGCTGCTGGAGGGGCCCCAGCATTGCTGCCTGGCGCAGCGCCTGGGAGCAGGGCTGACTGGGAAGGTGGGCCCTGTCTCCTCCCTTGTGCTTCCTTTGGTTTTAGAAAGTACTTATCACTGCCCGTGCCATGCCATTCAGATGGGGACGTGTGTGGGGGTCCGGTCATGCTGGGTGTCAGAGGTCCCAGGAGGGGATGGCCTGAGGCTCAGGGCTCAGCAGGCCCAGCAGGTGGGCAGGGCGCAGCCTACTGGGTGCCTGTCCTCTAGTTCATGTGGGCCTGCTTGTCCCCCAGCTGTTTACTGGCAGGAAGGACAGATGAGGGCTTGGCGGACCTCTGTCTGTGCTCTGGGTTGTGAGGCCATGCTGAGACTCAGGGGAAAGAGCACCTCTTTCCTCCACAGCACTCAGGCCACCAGTGGGCATTCACTTGTGTCTGGTGAGCCTCGCTCCTCCCCCCAGGATGGGGTTGCTGGCCCTGTTCACAGCTCAGATTCAGAGAAGCTGAGCTGTGGATGTCAGAAGGGGGCTCCTGTCTCTGCCTTGCCCTAAGCTGGATTGTCACTTCTGAGGCATTTCAGCTCCAATCCAGTCTGGCTGAGCTGAAGATGGGGTGAGAGGAACCCCAGTGACACTGATAAGGTTTTCTGAACCGCTGGCAGCTGTGCTGCTGAATGTCCCCCCTGTTTCCTCCTTCAGGGCTAGCGCCAAGTGTGTGTCTGTCCTCTGTCCCACTATCAAGGGCCCCTTTGCTTATTACAGAGGAAGAGACATGTGGCCCAAGAGTGTCTGGGGCTGCTCCCTCAATACATAACCCTGCAGAGAGCGGGAATCCTGACTGCCTGTCAGCAGGCCCTGTCCTCACCTACTTCTGCTTATCCTTCAAATCCCAGCTCAGTCGTCCTGCATTCTCTGCGCCCCTGCAGGCCTGGTCCCCCAGGACACCCTGAGTCCCCCTGCTGCATTCAGTATCTGTCTGTGAGCTTGATGCAGGGAGGCCCCATTAACCATGGGTCAAAAGGAGGGAGAACCTGTGTCCCCAAGGCCAGAGGCCTTGGTCACAGCTTCCCTCCAGCAGGTTGAAGGGTCTATGTGTATGTCCTAGGTGAAGGATGAGTACGGCTGGAGACAGCAGCCTTGGTTCCTCCCATGGAGGTAGGCACAGGGGAGTAGCTTTTAGGTGGCAGGAAGGAGATGGGTTGCAGTCTGGGCCCCCGTGGCAGCTGGGCATGACAGCAGTTCCAGTTTCGGAGGATGGGAAATAGGGAGCAGGTAGCAGTGGAGCCTGTGGGATTTTATTGGGCTGAATTGTGTCCTGGTCACATCAGGTAGGTGGTGCTCAGATTGTTTTTTCTTCCAGTAGCCACACTGTGAGCTCCTTGAGGGACCCAGGCCATGTGCTCATCTTCCCTCATCTATAAAATGGGGGAAGGATTTAAGTGAAGATTAATGTGGCCAACACCAGTATGTATTTGCTGAGCATCTTCCCAAGCCTCAGCCATGTTGTGGT
The DNA here is from genome assembly GCA_004026585.1 of Noctilio leporinus. Lineage (NCBI taxonomy): Eukaryota > Metazoa > Chordata > Mammalia > Chiroptera > Noctilionidae > Noctilio > Noctilio leporinus. The sequence continues at coordinate 69,616 of PVIW01005823.1, read as the reverse complement.
ACCAGGCATGACTCCTGCGTCAGAGGTAGGGCACTGGGGTGTGACGAGGTTACGCAGTTAGCTCCAGGCCACCCAGAGCCTCCTGGGCTGGTTGTCCCCTCCACAACTGCTTCCCTAGGGTGGGGCCCACAGGAGTCAGCTTGGGTTCCCCAGGACCAGACTTTGGATTAACATGGTGCTAATTCTAATCCTGGTTTTGATGGCTACCCCTCATGACAAGCTTTTTGTTCATGACCATAAGAGGTGAGTGTGTAAGAGCTGAAGTTGAGAGATAGGATGTTTCCTTCAAGGTCATGGCACTGTCCTCAAAACCTATGGCTTAGATTACCTCAGACACACCAAGAACATGCTGTGTCTGCCCTGTGCCCAGTCCTACATAGGTGCAGGGGACAGAGAACTGGACCTCAGGCTGTTGACATGGCTGAGGGAGGGCCAGCAGGGGACACTTGGGCACCATTGCATGGTGATGAGGAGAATAGTTCCCAGGCTGAGAGAGACAGAAAGAGTCACTTTTCTCGAGGGTCTTCTCTCTTCCTAGCATAGTCTCACTGTAGCTTGGCCATTCCCTGGTGGCTTTGGTCATCTGGGTGGAGCACAAAGCCATGCCTGGTAACAGGGCCAGTGTGCATATCTGTGAGTGCACTGGGAGTCCTGATGGCAGGTGTAGATATTTCCTGACCGAGTGCATCTTCAGGGAGGAGAAGTGGGGGTGGACAGTGCCACTTCCCTAGTCTTCTAGGATTGAGGTCTAGTCAGGCCCTGATCCTGCTCCCTAGGAACCCCTGGCTTACTCAGTGCCCCCACTGACTTCTAGACATTCTTTCCTACCCTTCGGGTCCATTTCTCTCTTTGGAATAGACCTGTCTAAGCTCAGACACTTCCACACTTTCACTGTGTTCCTACAGGACCAGTTGGAGGTGACTGCCATGGGAAATGGGGGCCTATGGGTGTGGTGGTGGCTTGTTTTGCTTTCTTCTTACCTTAGCGTCTGCCTGGTATCCAGCTGCACTTGTCCAATAGTTTGTATCCTGACTGTGTAACAGAGTTGTTCCTGGGCCACTCCTCAGTACCTACCCCAGCCTCTCCTGTCACTCTCACTTTCCCTCACTATCCTCTGAGACCTCAGGTTGCCTTGAGTGATTAGAAATTTCTTGTTAATGTACCTCATCTTTCTAGTCTCCTTGTCTTTGTTGTAAGCTCTTCCTCCATCTGTGCTGCTGCTTCCCCATGGAAGTCCTCCTTGATTGCCCAGGCTATATATCACTATCCTAGATAGGCCCATGTGTCTCCCTCCCTCTTGGGGTTGGACCCATATCTGTCTGATCTCTGCTGCCCCAGCAGTGATGCCTAGCATTGGGCACAGAGCAGGCGCTTGGTGGGAGATGGCCAAATGTACTACATGATAAGGGAGAGAATGTGCGCCAGCCAGGGAAATGCAGGCCCTCTTGGGCCAGTCAGCAGGGAAGCATCCATGTTCTGCTCAAGAACTGGGCACCCCTCAGTCCAGGACCCAAGCCTGCATTTTGGGTGGGCAAAACTGGTGCTTCAGGCTGTGAGTCTCACTTCAGGGTCTTTGAGTCTCACTTCAGGGTCTTTGAGGGGAGAACATTGCCAAGGGAGAATGGTGAGGACCTGCTGGTCTCAGATAGCTGTTGGGCTGGCTCTGTTGGTCCTGTGGGGTCCAGCACCACTGCATATTCATTCTTGCCCTGTCCCAGCTTTGTTTCTTCTGCCTGCCACCCTCACCACCACCTATTTCCTTCTCATTCTTGTTGGGTTTTGGCCACTGTCTCTACTGAACATCTCAGTGTTGTTTTCTGCTGCTTCATGGAGGTGCTGCCCTGGGCTGTAGATGGCAGTGTCTATTACCATCTTGGTCTCTGCTTCCCTTTCCCTGAAAACTCCACCTCCATCTCTGCCCAGCATCCCCTTTCTGAACCTCCATCTCTCCTCTTTCTCTGCTCTCTTGCCATGGTCCTCATCCTTCTTTGCCTCTGTTTTGTGCCTCTCTTTACCTCTCTCCCCATCTTCTCTTCCCCCTGCCCCCTCTCCCCTAGGATTAGAGGGAACAGGACCTCAGGGTGGGGAATCTGGGAGAACCTGATGGGCCAGCCCTGAGGTCAGGGCTTCCTCTCAGGCTCTCCTCCTGGTCTTGGGTCTGTCTGTTTGTCTCTGTCTCTCTTTCCCTCCCCCTCTCTCCCTCTCCCTCTTCTCTCTAGCATGTGTCTATGGCTGTGAGCCTGTGCAGGGGTGGGGTGGGGTGTGTGTGCCCAGTGTGGCCTGCTGGGCTGTGGAGAAGGGAGCAGGGTGGTTAGAGTGGGTCATATCTGAAAATTGAGTCAGATTGGGAGCTGACTTCTAGTGACACAGAACCTAGCTCCTGGCTACTCCTCACCCTGAGTGGCCACCTCCCAGCACAAGGACAGCTCTGCTTCTCCCTCTGGGATTCAGGACCCTTGGGCCCAGGCCTTGGAGCCATGTGCAGAGCCATGTGTGGAGGTGGTGCTGCCCTGGTGTTCTGCTCTTGTTTCAGTTGCCAGGGCTGGGGTGGAGCACCTCAGCCTGTGCTTCGAGATCATCAAGGAGGAACACCTGATTCCTCATGCTGCCTTTGAAAGCTCCTCCTCCTGGTTTTGATCACTGCCGCAAGCCTGTCCTAAGTTACTCTTCTTGGCGGATGGGCAAGCCCAGGAGAAAGGGTGGGGAGATCTCAAGACTCATGGACTTAGTCCCATTCTTGGGGATCAGAGTAGCCATGAGACCTGACAGTCTCAGCGCCCTGGGCTAGTGGTAGTGGCTGTGCCCTCCCACACTGGGTTGGGGTGGGAAGGGGCCTATGGTATTGATAATTGGGCCCCTTGGTTTAGCTGGTCTCTTTCTTGAGGTAACACTCTTTTCTCTTCACTGTGCCTCTGTAGGTGCTCCAGAAGCTGGGGAAGGCGGATGAGACAAAGGATGAGCAGTTTGAACAATGTGTCCAGAATTTCAACAAGCAGCTGGTAAGTGTGAAAGCCCTTGGCCTTAGGGAGCTTGAGAAAAGGGGACTGTGGCTGCCAGGTGAGAATGGTCAAATGCTGAATTTGTGGAATAGGGGAGCTTGGAGAAGGGGGTCTGTGTGGGCTGGCAAGGTCACAGAAAACTTCCTGGAGGAGGGAGCACTGGCATTGGCCATGGGTCATGGGTAAGAGGACAGATAGGGCTATATTTGAGGTCCTTGGTGAGACATAGAAAGGGTGGTGGGGAAAGGATGGGGCTTGGGTGAAAGTAGATGATAGATTGTGGCCAGACTCTAGAAAACCTTGAATGTCAAGACAAGTGGAGCTATAGAGGTTTGTGAGGGAAGGGTCATCTGCAGGGTTTATGTGGGAGCAGAATAGGCTGGGTTTTGACTTGGGTCTCTGCTAAGCATCAACTGTGCCAGGCTGCATGGCAGGCTTTAACCCAGGTCATTTGTAGATGGCTGTAGATGCATCCCAACAACTGTATAAATCCACCAGTGTCATTGTTTCCTTTCTATCAATGGAAGAGTCAAGGGTCAGACAAATTAGGTAATTTTCCCAAGGCCATCCAAGTATTGGAGTGGTTTCAGACCCATGTTGTCTGCTTTCAAAGATGACAAAGGACCTGAAGGGCTTCCTTACCAGGTTCCTTTGTAGGCCAGCGGCCAGTTACAGAAGGGCAGTGTTTAGATACGGGGGAGGACTTTCTGACTGAGGGGCTCTGGATACCCTGCCTGGATTGTCCCTGAAACCATTCCCCTGATGGAGCCTGGAATTAGCCACAGCTGTGTGAGACAGTAGAAGGATATTGAGAGGACCCTGGTGACACTTCCCTCCCTGGGAAGGTCTAGGGCAGCAGAAAAGGAGAGAGAGTGAGGCCTAGACTTAGGTTTCCACAGCTTTGCCCCAGGGAGTGACAGATGGAGATGGAGGCCCAAAGAGTCTCTAGGAATAGGAATGGGCATGGGAAGTGAGGGCAGAGTCTGAGCTCTGCTAGGAAAGGGGCCTGGTGGGCACCCACCAGCATCTGTGCAGCTGGGATGGAACCCAGGGAAATGTCTCTGTTCTGGAGAACTCTGACAGCCCACTGGCCAGGGGCTGGAATTCATGCCGATAGATGGGCAGGGAGTATGCTGGGAGAGGGCCAAGGCCAAGTCTACCTTTAGGAGCTTTGCCGAGAGACTCCCAGGGCAGGGTAGGCTGCCCCATGGCTGCATGTCCCACAGAGCAGCCCTATGGGGTGTTTCAGGGCCCTGATAGGTACATGGCAGAAGTTGTCTCTGGCCCTAGGTGAGCCCCTGCTCAATTTTGAAATACAGTAGGTGATTGAACAAGAAACCTGAAGTTTTTGCTTCTGTTTCCAACTTCTGTGAGCCCATGGGACAAATCCCCTACTCATCTATCCTCCTCAGTTGGGGGCTGCTTCTGTGAAAGGCATTTAGGTGGTGCCGTTTCTGGAGCACCTACCCTGGATCAGGTACTGTGGTGTGTTTCGGACAGGAGCCTTGTATCCCTGAGCTGGATGCTAATATTCCCGTTGTTTTACAGATGAGGCACTTGAGGCTCAGAGAGATTAATAAGCAGCTCTTTCCAGGCCACACAGCTAGGGTGGGGGCTAAGGAGTTTAAATCTAGATCTGTTCACTCCCTTTGGAAGGCTCCCCTTCCAAAGCTGAAGCCAGTCCCAAGGGCAGCTGGTTGCCTGGAGAGGAAGGTTAGAGCAGCCTGGGCTGTGGTCTGCACAGGGTGATGGGCTGCCCCAGCAGGCAGGGCTATTTGAGAGAAGGTGAGGGAGTGACAGCTGGGAGCTGAGGTTCCCTGTGGCCTGGTCTCACCCCTGTGACCAGAGGGTTGCTCTCCACATTCATTTCTCAGATTCAGTGCCTCTGGGCCCCTGGCCCTGGGCAAGGATCACTTGTTGACCCTTGGGCAGGGTAGGGCAATGAGGCCAGGGCTAAAGGTGGTCAGTGCCCTTGGCATCTCTGGCTGTGGACATGGAGTGGCTGCTTTAACTGTCACTCTTTCCACCCTCAGGTTGAGTTGGGTAGCCAGCTTTTCACGGGCCAAGGGTGGTAGCAGAAGGGGAAGAATTTGAATTTCCATTCGAGGCTTGGGATAACCTCCCTTGGACAGGTCGGCATTCATGCAGTTCTGGATTTGATTGGTGTGTGTGGGTGACTGGGCCCTGGGGATGAGGATCACTATTTTGGAGGGAGTGCATTCAGGGAGCTGAAGTGGGCTTAGCCCTGCCAGCCTCAGGGCTGGGAGGACCCTATGGAAGGTGGGGCAAAGATGGAGCACAGGGAGCTTCGAAGCTGAGCATCTTCTTGTTCTTCATCTCTGAAGAACAGGCATAGTGGGCCCAGTAGTAGGCAGGGGATGGGAGGGTAGGAATATGGTCTTCAGGGAAGCAAATTCTTAGCCCTTCATGTGGGGTTATGTCCTAGGGGAGGGTATGGGTCCCCTTGCTCTTCCTTGTTATCACAGCCCCTGTGGGGCTCACTCAACACTCCATCACAGCACCCCTGTCCTCTATCCCTGCCCTGAGAAATCCTGGGAGCCTCTTGTCCTTCCTCTCCCCCTGAGTGCTACAAACCCAGCTCAGGCAGTCCCGGAAGCCATCCAAGTTCCTGCAGGTGGGCAAGCTCTCCTTCTAGGGGCCAGCTATAGCCTGTGCCCTAGGACTCATCCCTGCTGTCTGTCTATCCTTCTTGTCCCCAGGGCCCACACAGGCTCTGCTCCAAGTAGGCACCCCAGTATGGGAGGGAAGACCCCTGGCATGGATTCACAGTGGCAAAAGTCCACTGTAGCCAGAGGAGCTCCATGCAGGATTGTGTGCCCCTGCCTCTCAGACCCACTGGGGATATGGGGCTCAGTCTTCAGACCACTTGTGGGGGCTGATGTCAGAGATAGTGGGGAGCATGCTTCGGGAAGAAGATATAGTGGAGATGTGTGGTACTGGCTGAGCTGCCACCATAGTGCTGCAGTAGGTGTTGGTCCTGGGCTGTGGAGTGCAGAGAGCAGGCCAAGGGGACAGTGGGTCCAGAACTTGATCCTTCCCCCAGCTGCTTTGCATGGCATGTGTTAGAGCTCCGGGCAGCTCTAGAGAACTGAGGGAGTGGGTTTGGAAATGAGTGTATGAATTCTATACTGGCTAGCCTGGGCACTGCCCTACAGGAGCAGCTTGATGGGGAAGAGCTGTGTCTGACCCTGGAGGCAGACCTCCAAGCTGGTTTAGGTCCCAGCTGCAGTGGCACGTGAGTGGCAGACTCTGGGCAGCCACTTGCACATCTGTGTCCCGCATGCCTGCTCACAGTATGGCTTTGTCTGAGAGGCACAAGGGGCCCTGGTACAGCTTGACATCTGGGCAGGCATAGCAGCCCACCCCATGGGTGACCCTTTTCTTAGGGTGCAGTGTACACAGGGGCTGGGGCTTGGGGGCAGTGAGATGAAGGAGGCTTGGCAGGCAGGGAAGCTGGGTTTGAAAGCATGATTCCCAGCAGACCAGGTCCAGCATGATGGTAGCTTCTCTACTGGGCCTACTCTCCCTCTTACATCCTATACCGTCCCCCTCAGCTGGGCCAGTGCCCTGAGAGTCCTGGACATGGCCCCCACAATTCTCTGCACCCTGGTTAGGCCATCCCCTTCCAGTGGGCTGTCCTCCATCCCTGGCAAGATGTAGAGGGAGCCCATTGGTCTTGGGCACCACCTAAGCCTTTGGAATAGGTGCCTCTGCCCCCCAACACTCACCCATGTTTCTGTGCTCACTGGTCACCCATTCTGTAGTTGTCGGAGGGTAGCCCTGCTGAATGCCAGTTCCATCATACATGGGTACTGTGCCATGTGTGTCATTTAGCTGTGTCCCCAGGGTCTTGTCCAGGGTGGAGGGTTCTCTGCCTTCCTAACTTTCTTACAGGGCTGAAAATAGTGCCTGGAAGAGGCGACAGTTTGCTGACAGGGTTGGGATGAACATGCCTTTCGGCACATAGCTCCTGCGGGAGGGATGGTGCCAGAAACACAGTGGGTGCTCAGTATTTGTTTGTGGCCAGAGAGGGAATGGTGGCTGTGCCCTTAGCTCAACTGGTGCCAGGCCCTGGCCTGGACATGTTTACACATCTCTCTCCTCTGGTCCTCTTAACGTCCTGATGGGTCAGCCTTTATTCATTAGTCTATGTGGGAGTGCAGGGTGTGCTCCCAGGTCCTCACCTTGTTCTCATTTTTCCCTTTGCAGAATGAGGGTACCCGGCTGCAGAAGGATCTTCGGACCTACCTGGCCTCGGTGAAAGGTAAAGGGGAGACCTGGCCTGGGTGGGCCCGACTTCACAGGATGCAAGAAGGGGCTTTCCCTGTATGGAACTGACTGCAAAAAGAGCTAGAAGGGTGTCAGGGTCTGTGAGGGAGAGGCAAGGACTGTTGTGGAGGCCCACATACTGCCTTGGCTCCAGGGCACCTCCTGTCCCAGGTTCCTATGGCACTGGCTGCAGTATGGTCCTTCTGTCCCACAGCCATGCACGAGGCCTCTAGAAAGCTGAATGAGTGTCTCCAGGAGGTGTATGAGCCTGACTGGCCGGGCAGGGATGAAGCAAACAAGATCGCCGAGGTGAGCTGGGGCAGGTGGCTTGGCCCTCCCACAGGCCCTGCTGGTTCCAGCTGCCAGCCCAGAACTGAGCTGAACTGAACTGAAAACTGAGGTTTTCAGAAGTCATCAACCCTTGAAGTGATGGGGCAAGTCTGATCCCCAGGTTCCCTGGAGGCAGGTGCTGCGGGTTGGGGTGGCTAGCTGCCCTGGGGGTGTACTCATGTACCCTTGCCCCTTCAGAACAACGACCTGCTCTGGATGGATTACCACCAGAAACTGGTAGACCAGGCACTGCTGACCATGGACACGTACCTGGGCCAGTTCCCCGACATCAAGGTGAGAGACTATGGAGCTGGCAGCCTGTACAGAGAAGCTGGGCAGGGAGATGGGGTGAGGGCTGGGGGCAGGTCAGGGCTGGTTCAGGCACTGCAGTGACTGCCCGAAGGCAGACATCCCGTGCACTGGCTACCTCATCCCTCCAGGGCTGCTCCTGCTGAGGCTAGCCTGCCAGCCCCTCACTTGGACCTTTCTGAATTGGCAGCTTTGGGCCCTGTAGCCCCAGGTCTCTGGGCTAGGGGAACTGACCCCATGTGCCTGTACGCATGTGTGACCAAGCCACTGCGGAGTCTGTGGGATAGTATAAGATATATTAAAGGGATATCTGGCCTCAGCATTTGTGCCTAAAGGTGCCTTGGGTTATGCTGCATATGCTTGGAGGGAAATGTATGCATACTTGTACATGGACCCTTATCTGAATGTATTTGTGCGGTTGTGCATATTCAAAAAGATAGTTGTCTCAGCTGGGCCTGGTTATGTGCTGTGAATTTCAGTGCACGAGCCTCTCCACCAAAGGGACCTGGGTACTTTAGCCATGGAAGCGTGGAGCCTAAGTCATGCTGGATCAGATCCAGCAGCAAGCAGCTCCATGCTAGCTTCCTCAGCCCCTCCATGTGGATGTCTCAGGCTCCCAAGGCATCTTGTGGGGAGTGTGGAAGGGAGGCTGATGGAGGTAGCCCTGGAGAAGAGAGACCTAGGATCCCTAAGCCATCTTTGAGGATCTGAGGGCCAGACTAGGGGAAAGGCTCCTCCAATGTAGTACTGGCTGGTTGATACTGACAAATGGATGAGTATTTGCAGGGAATGGTTTCGCTTCTATGTAAGAAAGAACCCATTACGGGACAATAATGAGCAAAACTAACAACAAGCAAAACAGAACCAAGTATATGAATACAAGGAATAGGCCTTCAGTGGTCAGGGGGAACAGGGTTGGGGAGAGGGGGGAGGTAGAGGCAAAGAAGGGGAGCAGCTTAGACAAGAACCTAGTATAAAGGAACCATGGACATGGACAACAGGTGGAATTGACTTTGGGGGGAATGGGTGGGTGGGGAGGGGGACAGAGGGGAAAAAAAAAGGGGATGGATGCAATACAACAACAATAAAATAAAATAAAAAAAAAAAAAAAAGAAAGGACCACAGAGAACACCGATTGCTTTGAATAATGGAAATATTTACTATCTGAAATGTTTGAGCCATGATATCTCAAGCATATGTTAAATACTCTTATGGAGCCTTGGGTCTGCTACATGGGTCCTCTGCATCCATCAAGTCCCCTTCTCTCTGGGCCCAGCTGGGTCAGCATGCTAGATGCCCTTTGCCAGGCCCCGTTCAGCCTCTCCTCCGTTTGTCTCCCAGTCTCGCATTGCCAAGCGAGGGCGGAAGCTGGTGGACTATGACAGTGCCCGACACCACTATGAGTCCCTCCAAACAGCCAAAAAGAAGGATGAAGTCAAAATCGCCAAGGTAGGGGCTGCAGAGGGGCCAGGGTGGTGTTCAGGGGGACAAACCAGGGGTGTGGGAGATGTGCAGGCCCTGGGGAGCCACCCTCTTGGAGCTGCACTCACCTGTCCCTTTCCACCTGGCTCTAACACTGCCTGGAGGGGGCAGGGTGAGAATGCTCAAGTCACCTGTGACCAGTATCAGGTCCCAGAGCTGGGTGGGTGACTGAAAGAAAGGTCCTTATGGTCCCCTGGATGAAGGCCCACCTGACTCATTCTCTGGTGCCTGTGCTGGCGTCTCTACTCACTCTGAGGCTATGTTCCAGAAGAACAGGATTGGGGTTCACTGGAAAGGCTCTTCCTGGCCTGGTATGCTCTGGGTGGAATTCCATCAGGGGATCTGATGTGACCTGTCACTGCGGGAACAAGCAAGGTGGTGGGGGGCACGGGTGGAGGGGGGTTGGAGGTGTAAGAGTGTGTGTGGGTGGGGGAGTGCAAGACTTGGGTTGGCCACATTCTCCACAGAGCCCTAAGGATGAGTCCCCCATCCCATCCACCCCACCCCAAAGCAGGGTCTTGCTTGCTGAGCCCTCTGCAGTCTGCTAACAATTCTCACATTTTGCTTTGCAGTTGGATTTCACCCCTCTCTGTGCCATGCCGGGGGCTTCCCTTAATTCTCTCAGCCAGCTGAGGGGGGCTGGATCCCTGGATGGGTGGCCAGCTTGTCTGTTACCACGTTTGGGACGTTTGGACCTGGTGTATAATATCTGTGTTTCTGTTTCTCTCCCCATTTCCCTCATTTCTCCACTCTCCTTTGCCTTGACCTCCCTTCCCCCACCAGCCTGTCTCGCTGCTTGAGAAAGCCGCCCCCCAGTGGTGCCAAGGCAAACTGCAGGCTCATCTTGTAGCTCAAACTAACCTGCTCCGAAATCAGGTGACACTGGCTTCTAACCTTGCACGTGCTGGCAACCTTCTGGTCTGTTGTCCTGTCTTGTGCTGCACCACCAAGCAGGGAGGGCTTGGCCCTCTTCCTGGGTTGGGAGGCAGGGCTGGTTTCAAATACCTGTGCTGGCAGGACTCTGATTGGAGCCTTAAGGTCAAGCACAGGATAGGAGAGAGACTGGGGGCTCCGGTTGGCTGGGGTAGACTTGGGCCTGTTTTTCAGTACCAGAGTCTCTGGTAGTCCTGAGTCAGAAATTTTAGTGCCCAGAAGGCTAGGAACGTCTTGGAACCCTTTGTCCTCCAGGAGGGCCCCTGTCCTGACATGTGATTCTGAATTCAGGGAGAAGACAAACCTGTAGAGGGTCAAAGTCTCCTGCCCAGGCTCCCTGAGCCACTCAGTGCCTACATTGGGGCTCACATGACTCGAGGCCTGGACCTGGGACCATTTTCCTAGCTCACTGGCCCTGGCCTCAATGTGGGTGGTCCTGCCACAGGTGGCCAGACTCATGGGGACCCTTGGGACCTATGACACCCCCATGACAGCCCTGGTAGCTCTTCAGTTGGGCCTGTGTGCTAAGACCTGGGGTTGGCCCTTTGGGAGTTTCACGGAGGGCAATCAGTACCACAGTAGTCTTGGAGGGCTTCCTGGAGGAGGTTCTTGGTACAAAACTCTTACGTGATCCTACTGCTCTGGTGATGTTTCAGTCTTCTCAGCCCTGCTCTTGGAATGGGCTTGGTGTAGGCAGGGGTCTCTGGATGCAGTGCCCTGAGAAAAGTGGCCTGATGGCTTTATCTTCAGTGAAACTGACCTTACTCTAGTACCCCTTCATGGTTTTGAGGTGGGGATAGGCAATAGGCTCAACCCAGAGGTTGGGTTTCTCTCTGGGCAGCTGCCCCATGTTTTTTGGGCCTCCTTCATCATGTTCAACCCACATGTATTGGATGCTGATGATGTGGAGAGCTTTGGCTTATGGCCCAATTTTTACCTGTCCTGCTGCCTGATTTCTTTCAGGCCAAAGCTATGGATCCATTTTTTAAGGGTAAGGTAACCCAGGACCTCCAGGGTCTGAGGGAGGTGGCCTGGGGATTCTTTGCTAGGCCCTTGTCTCCTCTGCTACAGGAGGTGCAGGAGGAGTGAGGGGCTGGAGTGGGCCTTTTGTAGAGTTCAGGACTCTGGCTGGAGGGGGAATGGGGTCACTGACCCAGAGACAGGGTTTCTGCTTAATTTTCCTGAAAAGGTTTGGCAGGAGGCCAGGGAAACATTTTTGTTGGGTAGGAGTACCCCTGAGACTCTGTGGGGCCTAGGCTGGGGCCTATGGCTGGGTTAGGGCCCAGGATGGGTGTGGTTGGGGTCCTGCTGGGAGGGTCCCACACCCTGACCCACGGGGAGTGGCAGGGGAGGCTACAGCCCATGGTGTCATCTTTGGATGTTGGACTGCAGATGTTTTGCCTTTCAGCAAAATTTGCTTTCCCATTTGGATTCAGTTTTATTGGAGCATATCCTCTCTGGCTCCCACCCTGCCTTGAGCTGGCTTCGTTTCCATGGGCAGCTGGCTGGCTGTGAGCTGGGTCCTTGGGGCTGCCTTCATGGCTGACTTGACTTTGGGGAAACAGTGCAGCCTTGTGCAACTGTGATCCCTCCCAGCTGACCAGCTTCGGGTGTCGCCTGGGTTAGTTTTGAGCTGTTTTTCACACTTGTCATAGTCTCCCAAAACTTAACCTGCAGGGCACTGGTGGCCTGGTGCATGGTGAGCAGGCCGACTTTGGCTCTGTTGTCTGTGCCCATTCGTCAGCATATAGCAGAGCCACCAGGGCCACAAGGCCTCCCCTATAAAGTCAGTTCCCCTGTATTCTCCACCACCTAGTTATTCTCAGTCATGAGAATATGACTCAAAGGGAATAAAAAGACTTAGGCCCTGACCTCCAGGAATTCTCAAATGGAGCCACCTGCTCTTACTGTATTGCTGGAATGTGGGGACAGTGCCTGGCATATGGTGAGGAGGTGTTGTGCCACTGTCATCATGGTCACCACTGTTTATTGGGGAGCTAGGACCAGAGTTGTGGGGTGAAGGCTGAATCTCATGAGAGGTGGCCTCTGAAGGCACAGGGGCTGGGATAGCTGAGGTGGGCTCCTGGGGGACATGGAACTAAAGTCAGACTCCTGGTTGTTGGGTGGGAGGTGTGCATGACAGTGCGAGGCTCTCACAGCCAGATTTGCAGAAGCCACTCACTTTGGAGGTTTTACAAACTTGTCAGTAGCCCCCAGTCAGGCATAGGGCACCCGTACCAGATCTAATCTGTCTTGGAGTGGCTGAGGCACGCATGTTTAGAGAGACATTTCTTTTTTTTTTTTCTTGTTCTATCTTTAATTTTTTAATTAAATGTAAAAAACTTAGGCAAGGAGCTCTACTCACTCTATCAAGTTCCAACAACCTGAAGGTAGTTGTATCGAGAGAGAGGGTGGCCCTCTCTCCTCCATCCCCTTCCCCAAGCCATCAGGCTCAGCTCTGGGCACAGTGGTGCCAAGGCTGGCTTGGGCCAATCCCAGTGCCTGATGCTGAGTGGGCCAGCCTTGTGGGCTTGGTGAAAGCTTGTGCTTTGTGGCATTTTGGCATTCAGGCTGGTTGGCTGCCTTGGTCAGAGGTCTGAGAATTTGAGGCTGCTGGCGGGAAGTTCTCTCTTGGGTGGAGCCTGCCATGTTCTTGGGCTGTGATTCAGATCCTGAATCCAAGTCACCCCCTGAGTCACAGTTTCCATCAGTGCCCTCTAGAAGGAGCTAGCAGAGCCCCTTATGGGGCGGGGTCTCATGACTCACCTCTACCCTTGCCTGGCCCACCACCTTTAGAGGAGCCCCTGCTGCTGTATTTCTCTCTATTCTGGGCTATGCCATGGGGCCTAGCACTACTGCTTAGTCGATTTAAGCAGTTGGAGGTGGAGCTTGCCTGGGGAGGAGCGAGGCCTTAGAAGTTGGCTCAGGCACCCTGCCCAGCTGCCCAACTCCATATTTCCCTGGCCTTGCCCTCCATCTAGTGTGGACAGGTGACAGAGGAGAGAATAATAGGGAGGCAGGGTAGTGGAAGGAGGGTAGGAAAGACTGTCCCAAGGAGGTGAAATTCAGGCTGGAGGCAGCCTTGAGACAGGAGGAAAGGAATACTCTGGGGGACAGCAAGGCCCAGAGAGCTGGGCAGCAGGCTGGCACTTAGTCTCAGAGGGGTTCATGTGTAAGTGGACAGGGTCCCCATGTGGTGAGTGTGGGTCTGCCTTTTCTCCCTTCCTGTGCCCCAACATCCTGGGCCCCTTTGTGCCCTACTCATCTTTCTCCTCCCTCCTGGTTTACCTGGGCCAGGGAGAGAGGTTCTCCTTATTGCTCTGCCTACTTCTTCCTGGAGTAGCCCCTGAGGCCTGGCCGCCAAGTTCCCAGGGGCCACTGGGGTGTGGTGCCCAGGTGTCCACATTCAGTTCCATTTCCATCAGAGCGCTGGTTGGGGCCCATTACATAGGAGTTTGGGGGGCAAATCTTGGGGGGTTGGCCTGGCTAAGCCTAGGCTAGCTGGGACAGGGGCCCAGCAGAAGGAATGACTGGCCCTGTCCCTCAGGCCGAGGAGGAGCTCATCAAAGCCCAGAAGGTGTTTGAGGAGATGAATGTGGACCTGCAGGAGGAGCTGCCATCCCTGTGGAACAGGTGAGGGCCTGGAGGTGCTGCCTGAGCCTCAGCCTCCTTCCCAAGGCTGCACAACTCTGCCCTGAAAGTCTGTCCTCAGTGCCCCGTTGCCCTCTCAGGGTGGTGTCTCTGGTGAGGGTTGCCCACCCTGACCTGCATGTTCACTTTGTTTGCTTCCCTCCCCCTTGCAGCCGAGTGGGTTTCTATGTCAACACATTTCAGAGCATTGCAGGCCTGGAGGAAAACTTCCACAAGGAGATGAGTAAGGTAGGCCTTGGTGACTCCTATGGGCCAAAAGGCATCTGGGCCTTGCTCCACCCTGCCCAGAGCCACGGTCAGAGGCACAGAAGGGGCTGGTGAGCTCCCTTCTCCCACTGAGGTTTTGCACACGCTTGTGACCACAGCGCTTTCTCTGGCCCCACCCTCTGAGTGTTAGGGTCGTTGGAGCTGCCGGGTGTGTAGGGGAGGCTGTCCTCGACCTCTGCCCTGCTCCCAGTCCTAGTCCTGCTGCCTGAGCAGAGCCAGCCCCACTCACACTGTACCTTTGTTCTCAGACAATTTTGGCCCAGGGGGTTCAGTGCCAGAAAATGGTGGTGATTTCCCAATTCGTAGGCAAATAATAAGTAAATTACTAGGGTTTTCTCAATTTTTAATGTTTTTCATGTGTCTTAAGACATTGAAACATGCCTGCTTTATCTGCCAGAATCTGATGTAAGAAATTATCTGGTTAGCATAAATTTCTATGTTGTGTTATTTTCACTTTAATTTCACTGGCAGTTAAACTGCAAAGCTGAGTTGGAGAAGCTCCGTCCTGGCAGCTTCCTTCTTCTATGCAAGTGGGCGAGTCTGACTCTGTCTCGTGGGCCCAGAGGCATGAAGTGATGGTGCTAGATCCCAGGTCCAGGGCAGGACAGGGAAACACAAACTTGGGCCCTTTCCTGAGTCACCACTCTGAGGATGATTTCCTGCCTTCTAGGCTGTCCCTTTCCTTCCCTCTTTTCTCTTTTCCTTCAGAGGTGTGAGGTGGCTTAAAAACATGTCAAAAACAGGCAGGAAGAAGTGATTTGGGGAAGAGAATATTTATATAAAATAGGATGACAATTAATCTGTGAGCTTCCTAGTGGCCAAAGCAGAGAGGGAAATATTCTCAAAAATGAGACTTACTATGTGCCTGGGATAAACTCTTCTCTTGCTTGTGTATGTGGTGAGAGCTGGCAGCTGTAGTGTGACCTGGAAGCATCTTGGCAGAATGACCTTAATAAGCAGAATCAACAGCTTGCAAAAATAGTTAAAAAAATTAAAAAATAGTACAGCCTCTATATGGCATTTTAGGAAATCCCTACAAGTAGAAAGAAAAGGAAGGATGGTCCCCAGAAGTAATAGCTATTAACAGCACAGCCCACCTCCTCCGTGGCTCCCCCTGGTGTCCTGGGTTTGGTGTGCTGGTTCCCAGCTCCCTCTGATGGAGAAAGAGGAACTGTTTCATGGGGGACAAGGGTGCAGGGAAGGGGTTGACAGGGGAGACGCGGGATGGTATTAGGGAGATTGGGGCTGCTTGGTGGCTCTAGAGGCCCGCCTCCCTGGCTGCTCTCCTTCCTGCAGCTCAACCAGAACCTCCACGACGTGCTGGTGAGCCTGGAGAAGCAGCATGGCAGCAACACCTTCATGGTCAAGGCCCAGCCCAGGTGGGTGACATCCGCTGCCCCCCAGCTTGCTTGTGGGTGTGGGAGGTGTGGCTTGCTGCTCACCCAAGGCTTCTTCTGTTCCCATGGGTTTGGCTTCCCTGTGCTCAGGGAGCAGGTGAGGCTGCTGCCATTGCTGGTATCTCCCATCAGGGGAGGTGCACTCCTCAGCATTCTGCACTGCACCTGGGCCTCACTTCCTGTGGAGCAGGCACAGCCAGGGTGCCTTGGAGGTTTGGGAGAGGGTTGGTGGGGGAAGTAGGCGATTCACAGGTATGGAGCTTTCTGGAAATGAGTCATTCTCTTAGGTCAGGGCTGGCACCACCTTTTCTCTTTTGTGTTCCCAGGAAATCCCCGTCCCAGGGTGGTGGCATTCTGCACACCGGCAAAGGGATTCTTGTCCCTGCCCTTAGCCCAGCCTCAGCCCCTCCTACCTTGCTGCCTCTGTTTCCTGAGGGGTGAGCATGAGGGAGGAGACAGAAGATCTTGTATTTATCTGTGGCTCATGGGAAATAATGAATCTGGGATTGTTCCTTCCTTTCTGGCTACTGTAGCACAGTGTGAAGAGCACAGGAAACCTCATTTTCCTCATCTATAAAATGGGGTGATTATATCTGCTTCTTGGAGTGATTGGGTGTTACCTAGGACTAAGGAGGTATTCAATAGATGTCATTGCCACTCTTCTCCCCTGCAAATAAAACATGTGCGAGTCAGAGGAGCGTAGAGAGGGCTGGGGGCTGAGGAGTTCTGGTGGTGGAGTAGGGCTGAATAAGGCCGACGACAACTTCCCAGGCCACTGGAGGGAGGACCTGCCTGCCCTGGTGCTGCATGCACTGCCCGGCCTGACAGAGGTCATGGTGGGAGCATCCAGGTTGGGTTCAAGGACAGGGCTGAATGGTGGTCATCATGCCCCTAGACAGCCATTCTGTGGCAGAGGATCTGGTAATTCTGGGGGAAAAGTGAGGGACATGGGGGTTTGTGAGTTTTCCCTATACGTAAGGAGGCCTGCTTGCCGTCTCTCCCAGGGCCCCAGGTGGCTGCTGACCCCATTCCTTCCTGATACTCTGGGCATCAAGCTCCAATGGGCTGGACCCCAGCAGCTTGCCAGGCTGTTGGGGGCAACTTCCACTCTGCTTATTCTGGCATCACCACTTCAGGGTACCTGGCAGCATGCCCTGGTCAGCCTGGGCCTCTGGACTGGATGGTAGTGGCCCGAGGACAGGGTTGGGCCCTATTTGTGCGTGTTAGGGGAGAGTTTGCTTCTTTGCTTAACTCCTTTGTTAAGGTTGCTGATGAGGGATGGGGACAGGCCAGTGCCAACATCCCACATTTCCCCCAGTGAAGCCCTCCACATCCTGTCCATCCCCACAGAAAGAAAACTAAATTGTTCTCTCGGCTACGCAGAAAGAAGAACAGGTACCGGCAGTGAGTGCTGCATTGTGGGGGCACCCTGGCCGGTGGCCCCTGTGCATGTGCCTTATGCCCTTCTCTGAGGGTGCCACTAACCCCTAACCTGCCTTCCTGTGTGTGGTGCTGCCCACAAAGGTCATGGCTGTGTAGTGTTGTGTGTGGCTGTGGGCCAGGCAGAGGGGTCATGGGGGAATGATAGTCAGACAGCCTGGGTTCAGTCTGGCACCTGCCTTTGCAGACCCCTGTGTGCTGGCTACGGCTGGGTCCAGAACATTAGCAGGTAGACTGGAAAGAGCCTGGGTGGTACAGGGACAGGGAGGACTGTGTAATGAGTGCAGTGGCAGTTTTGAAGGGGTGTGTGCCTCTGTGCTGTCTTTATGTAGACTCTTTTTTTTTTTTTTTTTAACTTATTTATTTAGGTTTAATCTTTTCCCATTATCATTTAGTGCCCTTATACTGCCGTCCCCATGTATATTTTTCAAGGAGGCACATACATCCCATGAAATGCAAGTTCTCTTACGCATTTGTTCTGCTGTCTAGATCCCTCTTTCCCAGGTGGCTCGGTTACTACCCTGTCCAGCACAGTGGCTACTCATCTCACGTGGCTGACCAGCATTTGGAATGTGGCCTTTGTGACTGAGGAGCTGAATTTGTAATTTAATTTAAATATAAATGTAAACCACCAATGGTTTGTGGCTAGCCTTGGTCAGCAGTGTCTTAAAATTTATGTGAGTACAAACATAGGTGTTTATTTTCTGCCCCCTTTGCATCCACATGGAGGTTTATGCACACATTTGCCTGGTTTTCTGTACTAAACAATCTGGCTTGGAGGCCTCACCCTGTCATCCTAGCTGCTCTGCTGTAGGCATTGCCCTTTGTTCACCTGCCTGCTGTGGCTTCTGAGTGTTCTCCCACGTTCTCCTGGAAGGGCTTGTGGCCTGTGGGAGCAGAGGTGCAGAGATAGTGATGGTGGGTCGTAGCGTGGCGTGGCGTGGCTGGGAGCATGGTGTGGCTGGGAGCCAGGTGGGCCTGGTGTTCTGGTGGGGATGGATAGACAGGCAGGGAGGCAGCAGGAGGCCTTCAGGGCCAGGCTGAGCAGGGGGCGGGGCCCAGCCTGCACAGCTGCTGTGTGGTGTATGGGTTTAGACTTACTTTGCCTCAAGGATGTTTGCTTCTTCCCTCCGGGGATCTGGGGCTCTCGGAGGGGTCAGCCTAAGGTGGGCTGTGGGGCCACTGTGCTGCCTTTTGTGCAGGCTCCCAGGAACCTGTGCCTGTCTCCTAGGGTGCTCAGGCCTCCAGCTCAGGTTTCCCCATGTGCTGTGAGGTGTCACTTTCCCCAGGCCTCAGGCACGTGGACATGTAGTGTTGCACATGGGGACAATATGTTTTCCCAGTTAGTCTGCATGGACACATGTTACATATACACAGTTTCAGAGACTGTTCTACAAGCTCATATGCACACACTTTATTTTCACGCACATTGACCTCAAAGCATCTGCACATGCACATGCCCCTTTACACGCACACCTTTGAATTTGCACATTTCCTCTCAGATGCTGGACCTCCCCCCATGGGACTTCCTCTTGTTTTGCCTCCACAGTGACAACGCCCTTGCAAAGGGGAACAAGAGCCCTTCGCCTCCCCCGGACGGTTCCCCTGCGGCCACCCCTGAGATAAGAGTCAACCATGATCCTGAACCGGCCAGTGCAGCCACCCCTGGGGCTGCCCTTCCCAAGTCCCCGTCTCAGGTATCTCAGTGGCTTGTCACTTTCCCTCCTTGTTCTTTTTCCTCCTTTGCTGTTATCACCTCTCTTTTCTAGTTCTGTTTTTTTCCTGGGTCTGGGCAGGTTTGTAGCCAGAGGCTTTGCCCAGAGTGGGCTGAGTCTGGTCTTGTTCTTCGTTGAGCCCTGCCTGGCACAGGCTTCCCATAATGGCCCTGGCCCTTTCAGGAGCATCTGTGACTGTGTCCTCCTCAGTGTCCCCTTTGCCCCACACCAATACCCCTCTCTCTGATCCCCTTTCTGGATTTTGGGCAGCTTCACTTCCTCTGTCTTGCTTTCCAACTGAGATGTAGGTTCTTGGAGGCAGCTGCCTCCCTGTCCTCACCTTCTCTCTGCTGTGTGGGGCCATGCAGGAACTGTAGAGGGACAGAAAGAGAAAGGGCTCATGAAGGGTTATGGGAGGTGGGTGAGGGGACAGGCCTGGGCTTCTGGTCTGTCCCCTCCGGGAGAAGCCTGGCCCCTACCCCTACCAGATTTCTCTAAGTTTCTGCAGCATCCCCAGAAGCTGGAAGGGGATGGAAGAGGTGCAGCATCCATGGGCAGACCTTGCTGAGCCATGTTAGGCTGCACCCAGCTCTGTTCACTTTATGTCATCACCCTATTCAACAGCTGATTAGAACTAAGAGTTTAATAGTGATGAGGACCCACACTTGAGTAGCATTACTTTGGGCCACACACTGTGCCAGCACTTTCCATATTTTCATTAACTGAATCCTGATAATCATTCTGTGAGGTAGGTGTTATCAGCCCAGCTTGACAAATGAGGAAACCCAGGCTCTGGGATGTTATGTGACTTGCCTGAGGCCTCCTAAGTGGGCTCGTGTGAGACAATCTTCCTTTGGCCTCTTTTGGGCCATAGCTCTGTGCTGGCCCCCATGGGTGACAGCAGAGGCCAAGCTGGAGCTCCTCCCACCGGATATGGAGAGCCCAGGTGTGCAGGAGAGGGGAGGACTGAGAGAAAGTGGGGTGCCCAGCTGTTTCTTAGCTGCTATTGGTTTCCCAGCCTTCTCACCAGCTGGTGAGCCCTCCTGTGGCCACTCCCTTTTTTTCCCCTCTTCTTTACCTCCTTTCCTCCTCCCTTACTTCCCCTTCCCCTTTTCCTTTCTTTCTGCACAGCATTTCTGGACCTCCTGCCTTGGGAGGGTGGCTGTGGTCCTGGTGACTGTCTTGGGTAGCAGCGACTCCTCCTGCTTCATGTTTCCCAGTTGCCTGGGTGGGGTCATGGCCAGGGGTGTGACTAACTATGGCTTTGTCTCTGTCTATCTCCCCCTGCTTTCCCCGCCCGACCACCGTGCTCTGCTGTGCCTCCCTGTGTGGCCCCTCACCCACTGTTGAACCACAGCTCCGGAAAGGCCCACCAGTCCCTCCGCCTCCCAAACACACCCCGTCAAAGGAGCTCAAGCAGGAGCAGATTCTCAGCCTGTTTGATGACACCTTTGTCCCTGAGATCAGCGTGACCACCCCTTCCCAGGTCAGCCGCAGTTGCCGCGGCCCAGTTTTCCCTTCCTCTCGTTCTCTCTGGGTGTGCATGGCCTCTCCTCCATTCCACACCATATGTCTCTGCCTCAGGAGCCAGGACTCTGGCCAGAGGGCCTGGCCCTGAGCCTCCCTCTGACTCATTCCTTCATGCTTTCATCCATCATTCCTCATCCACTTCTGAGCATGTACTATGGCCTGATGCCGGGACATAGGTGAATGGCTCTAGCAGAGATGGTGATCTCAGCCATGGCCTTGTGGTTCCATCAGTGCTGTGGCTGAAAGGAGTGGGGAGCATGGTGGACCTGGGCTGGTCAGGGAAGGCTTTCTGGAGCAGGTGTCGTTTGCCAGGTGGCAACAAACTGAAACAGTGGCATGTGTATAGGGCAGGAAGGGTGAGAGATGGGCTCAGGAACTTCTGGAGTCCAGTGTGCTCATGAATGCCCTAAGGAGGCATGTAATGCCCATTGGAAGATGGACAAAAGGAGAACTGAGCAGAGAAGGTTGCTGTGGTAGCACTGGAGCTGCATAGTGTGCTAACTGCTCAAGCCTGGCTCCAGGGCCTCACTACCAGGCCCTTTCCATGTGCGGTTGGTCCCTTCTGTGGCTATGAATCCCCGGCTGTGGTGGGCCTATTGGGCTGCTGCTATGGGGTTGCCCTACCTGGGGGGCTGCGGGGTCTGGCTCTTCAATACAAGCTCAGAGGCCTGGAGGTGATGGGCAGAGCTGGAAGGTGTAAGTGTGGAGGGAGAGGCAGATGGGATCTGAGGACAGTGGTTTCTGCTAAGAGCAGTCTTGGGGTTAGTGGGCTTCCAGCCAGCCCCCAGGGGGCACTTGGGGTCAGAAGTAGAACCTTTCAGTAGGGGGTATTGTGGGTACAGGGTGATGCCCTGGCTCAGGGGCCTCATAGGTGTGGGAGCCCTCATCTGTAGAGGGTGGCTGAGGCTGGCCTGGGGGCACCCCTGGAGCTTTGGAATAAAGATATGGTCAGACTTTCTGGGCAACGTGCTGCTGGGATGCTCACAGCTGGGGCATGCCTCTGCCAGTGACTTGTGCTCTAGTGACACCTGACTGGGGAAGTGGTTCCCATACTTACCTCCATGGCCTTGTTCAGTTTTCAACCACCCTCTGTGAGAGGACTATCACCACGTAACAGGTGAGCCTGTGGGTCTGACCTACGGCCAGGTCACCTGTCCTGAGCATGTCCATCTCCACATTTGCTGCACACTGCCCTTGCTGCCATCCATTCGCTGCAGGGAACCAGGTGTCTGCCTGGTGGGGTGAGGAATGTACACTGGGTTCTGTTGCCTGGGGCTCGGGTGGGTTGGTCCCCTCCATGAAGCTGTGCCAGTAGGGCTGCTCTGCTGGATGGTGGTGAGTAGCCTGTGTCCCTGTCGCAATGACAGTCCTGATCCTGCATGGTGGGGAGGGTGGCCCTCTGTCCTTTGGCCTGGCAACTGCCTGGGGGCAGTTGTCTGGGCCTGGATGACTTTTGAGAAATGGTAGGGGGGCTATTTAGGGGAGAGAGATGCTGCTTACAGGCCGGTGGTAGGGCACCTAGAGGCTGTGCACCTAGGGTATCCTGAGCATGCATTTCCTTAGAGACAAAGGGTTATGGGGACAGAGCAATGATGTCTCTTCCCTAGGATCACTGAACAGGGTTTGACCTGAAGGAAAAGTCAGTGGCTGAGATGAGCTTGGGGCAGGGCCTTGGGACCAGGGCCTCCTGGCCAGGAAGTGAATGCACATGGCCCTAGGTCACTAAACTCTGCGTCTTGGCACCAAGTGTTTTCAGGCTTGAGGGCTTAGCTTTGTCCCAGCAGGCCACACCTTAGCTGTGCAAGCCCCTCTCCACACTTCCAGGTGTTGGGTCCTTTATGGAGGACTTCAGAGGGACAAGGGGTAGAGGGTGCTCCCTGTCAGTGCTGAGTGTCCAATGAGAGCAAATGGAGCTGGGCTGGACTAGGCTTCTGTGGGCTGCGGCCCTCCTAGGACTGCTTGAGGGTGCAGGAGGAGGACCTGGGCTGAGCCAGTTTCTGCCCTGACCCTGACCCTGAAAGGGAGATCCCTCATACCAGATGGAAGCCAGTCCTCCTAGGAGGGCATCATGCCATCCTGGCTCTGGTGCTGAGCTGGCTGTCCTCTGCAGGTGGCTATGGAAAAGGCCCTCTTCTCCCATGATTGGGAGGCCCAGCATACAGTGTGGCTGGTTCTCCCAGCATGAGTGGGGCCCCTGTGTCCCAGCCTCCTAAGGCTGTGCTTGTCACAGGAACATTCTTGAGCTGTACTCAGACCCACTGAATGGTAATCTCCAGGGTGGCTGGGGCAGAATCTTTAGTTGGAGATAGATGCCACAGGTGTTGGGAACCCCACCTGAGGCATAGTGGCTGGCTCAGTCCTGCCCTTGCTTTCTGGAGCTGGCTGGTGGGGAATTGTATGCACAGGGAGGCATGTTTACATGGCACAGTGAGTGAGGGGCAGCTGGAGCCGGTTCTAGGGGCCCTGTGGGTCAGGGGTGCCATGTGTAGTCTTGTCTAACCTGGTCTGTAGCCTGTGCTGCTTCAGGGGGTGTGTGAAGTCGTCGGAGTTTGTGGTGCAGGGAGCCAGGAGGCACAGGTACCTTTGCCAGCCAAGCAGGGTGGAGACAAGTACAAGAATCAGGGGTGGGGGAGGAGCTTGGCATCGGTCTGGCAGGAAGTTGGCCTGTTGCCAATGTTGGAGGTGGTGCCAGGCTTGTGCGGGTGGGAGTGTGTGCCAGGGTTTTTCGAGGACAGGGCTGCTTTGCTTGTAAGTTGGACATTATGTCCCTGATTGTGGGTGCCTGTGGAGTGTGTCTGTGTGGAGTGCTTTTTACTTGTCATTAACTGCTTTCCTCCTTTGCTGTTGCTGCCAAGTTTGAGGCCCTGGCGCCTTTCTCGGAGCAGGCCAGTCTGTTGGACCTGGACTTTGACCCCCTCCTGCCTGTGGCGAGCCCCGTGAAGGTGGCCACCCCCTCTAGTCAGGTTGGTCTTTGACTGCCACTACCCATGGGCCCACTGGCCCTGGGCTCATGCCTGCCCACTAGCCCTGTAGGCCCGGGCAGGCCTGGCTGGACCTTTAAAGGTCCTGTGGTCACCAGACTCTCCTCCCACTCCCACTCTGGCCCCTGGCCCTCTTCACCTATGTGGTCCTGGTGGAAGGGGAAGGAAAGAGATCAGGCAGAGGCTGGTGAGAGGATCCTTGGGAGGAGAGCCAGCTGAACACTGACCTGGCAGTGCTCTATCTGCCCCGGCACCCCACACCTCCTCTGGCAGCAGTCCTGTGTTGGGCACTCCCTGACCTGGTGTTGCAGCCCCTGAGAGGAGTCCAGAACTCAGCCATTTGGGGCCCCCAGAACCTTGCTCAGGGTTGGTCTATGCCTGCTGACTCACCCTCGGTGGTGCAGGTTGGGGGTTAGTCAACCTGCTTGTCTGCTCTTGTCTCTAAGTTCTGTGCTAACTCTGTCCTTTTCCCTGTGCTGCGCTCAGCCAATCCCCTGGGACCTCTGGGAGGTAAGCTGCATTTGCTCTGTGTCTGTCCTGGGTTGGGGGTGGGATGGGGCTCTGTGTATGCTGGGCCCATTCCTGTATCTAGCTTCTCATGGATGCACGGGGGCTGTTCTGCTGCTCCCTTCTGGGAAGGCACCATGCTTCCACCCAGGTCCTATTGGAAAAGGGTACCTTGGTTGAGCCTGAGTTGGGTGTCCTTCTTGGTGTGTCCAGTTGTCAGGGCCTGTGAGTAGCCCTAGACAATGACCAGCCGGTCACCCAGGATGAACGTGCTGTACTCATTCCAGGCTGAGGTCTAGAGCTGAAGGGCCTAGGTGTGGGCAGTGCTTGCCCTGAGGAGCCACACAGGATGGTGGCATCAAGGGGCTACTGGGACAGAGCAGGAAGGGAGGGACGCAAGCTGAGGTTAGCATCCTTATGTGAGCAGGGCCTGCTAGGCATGTGTCATCAGAACCTAGTGGTTCTGACCCAGAGGGTCAGGGAGGGCATGCGGGAGCAGGGGCTTGGGGACAGTGCTGGCAGCCAGGCTCCTGGCCACTTGGGAAGCTCCACAATAGGGTGTCCCTCTGGAGGAGGCCTAGTAGGAGCCAGCAGAACCACTTTGATGAGCAGATTTCAGTGGGTGCTGAAAGTGTGGTACATTCATACCTGCCTATCCCCTTGGCAGTGGTAGGATCAAGGAACTAGAAGTTGGTGTCCTTTCAGGGGGTCATTTCCTGCTGGGCTCCAGCCTGGTGGCCTGCACCAGGCACCCTCTGCCGGCCCTGGTGGTTCATGCCTGTCTTCTGTCTCATGCCCTGCCCAACATCTTCCCCTCTCTGCCTCCCACCCTCTGCCCTGTTCTCCCTGGTGGTTGTTACTAGCCTACGGAGAGTCCAGCTGGCAGCTTACCTTCCAGGGAGCCCAGCGCTGCCGAGGGCACCTTTGCTGTGGCCTGGCCCAACCAGACGGCAGAGCCTGGCCCTGCCCAAGTAAGTGCCCACCTGCTAGCCCCTATCTGTCCCCAGTATCTGGGGGTTTTGCATGGATGATGAGCCCAGAGGAAAGAGCACAGGATAGACAAGGCCACAGTGAGACTGAGGTAGAGGCAGGACCATGAGCTGGGTGCTTCAGAGCAGGGCATATCGCTTGTGTTAGTGGTGGCTGGGGTCCAATTAGCTCCTTTCCCCTTCCCCACCCTCACCCTCACCCCAGCCTCCTGGCTCAGGCTTCTCACAGTGGGAAGGAGGAACATAAAGAGTACCCACTGGTTTATGGTGGGAGCTCTTCAGAATTTTCTCAATTAACTTTTCCCCATCGCTAGACACCTCCTCTTACAGAGCTAGGAAGGTTGAGAGGTTGCTCTTGGAGCCTGAGGTGTCAAATTGGCCCAGGGGAGCCTGACTGCATTTGGGTAACATCCACTTAGCTTTGCGTAGGTCTCCAGCCTGTGCTTCGTCCTCTCCTGGGAGTAGCCTGTGAGGGCAGGGGACCCAGGCAGGTCCGAGGAAGCTGAGGCTAAGCCAGATCTTGGGCTCAGGGGCAGAGCCTGTGAGAGATGGCCCCCTGGGGCTTGTGCTGTCTTGTACCTGCTAGCTGCTCCCCAAGCCCTTGTCTTTCCTATAGAGGCTCCCTGTACTATGCAGAAACACTGGCCAACTCTGGACATGACTTGGGTGCTACCCCTTGGTGGCCTTGTTCCTTGTCCTGTGGTGGTGGCCCACCCTGCGTCTGACCCCATTTATATTGCAGCCAGCAGAGGCCTCAGAGGTAGCAGGTGGGACCCAACCTGCAGCTGGAGCCCAGGAGCCTGGGGAGTCGGCAGCCAGTGAAGCAGCCTCCGTAAGACTCAGGGACCCGGGCTCTGTCTTTCCTTTCTGCTGTCCATCTGCCTGACTGCCTGCACCTCCCAGCACTGTGTCTTGTCTGTTCTCCTTGCTTTGTCCAGGTCATAGTTACTGTGGAGACTGGAGGCAGGCTGGGCTGGCACCAGGCTTAGACACCTCCTTCCCCTGCCCATCACCCCTGCCCCCTGGAATCCCCGCATGCTCAGGTTGACCTGTGCTCTCCCCTCGCCCCCACCCAGAACTCCCTGCCTGCTGTGGTGGTGGAGACCTTCCCAGCAGCTGTGAACGGCACTGTGGAGGGAGGCAGCGGGACTGTGCGTGTGGACCTGCCCCCAGGATTCATGTTTAAGGTGAGCCCCAGCTACTCACCCCACAGCCTGACTGCCACTGTCTGATGGCAGTCTGGGGCATGGTGACTCCCTATAGGTGAGAGCACTGAGCCCCAGAGGCTGTGTGGTTCACCCAAAGTTGTCCTGCTACTACAACCCCTGCTACCTAATTGGTGAGGTGGTACCTGGTCTTTCAACATTCAGGTGCTCCTGGTCATTGTGTTGTGTAGGGCACCAGAGCCATTGCAGGCCTGGTGCACGGTATGAGGTTGCAGATGGGACCAAGGGCCTTGGAGGGCAGATGTCCAGCTCTCCCCAACCTCTGCAGGTGCAGGCCCAGCATGACTACACAGCCACCGACACAGATGAGCTGCAGCTCAAGGCTGGGGACGTGGTGCTGGTGATCCCCTTCCAGAACCCTGAAGAGCAGGTGAGGCTGGGCCAGCTAGGCTGGCTGCGGGGCAGCCAAGTAGTGTGCCCTACCAGCGGCTGGCTTGTCCTTTCCCCTCTCCTCTTTGCCTGTCCTTTCCTCTCATCATGCATCACTCCCCTCCCTTTCTTCTTTCATTCTGTCCTTTCTCTCTGCCTTTTCACCCGCCCTTCTCCCAGGTTGTATCCCTGCCTCTTCTCTTTCTTCACATCCTTCCTAGAACTTTGCTTCCTTCTTAATCAGGCTCTGTCTGCCTTCTCCCAGCTTTCCACATTTCTCCGCTGTTCCCTTCCCTGCCCTGAGTTCTCCCTCCTCCTAGCACAGGGTCCCTGGCTGTCCCTCCATGAATTCTCCTGCCCTGCTTACTGCCATGAAGGTGCCTGTTCCATGACTTCACATTGGGCTCCCATAGACTCCATGTGCTGTTCCCTCCAGGCTGGCCCTGGACCTTTCCACATGGGACCTACAGGGACAGTGTGTGGTTTCTAGTGGTGTATGACCCCTCAGCATTCCAGTTATGTCCCCAGCTGTTTTTCACCCCAGATGCCTTTCAGAACCTTCTCCCACAGTGGCTTCTGCTTGTTTTTTTTCTTTTTTAAGTCAGAGTGGGTTTTCTTGTGGCCTGGGCTTGGCCAGACAAGGCAAGGCAATTTCTAGGTCAGGACAGGCTGCTTTGTGCATGGAGCTATGGCCTCTTAGCTGGAATCTCACTGTGTGGTTTCGATGAGCCTTTGTGAAGTACTGGTGGTGGTTTGGGGGACCCACCTTGCTATCCAGGTGACATTAACAGTGCATAAAAGTTCTGGTTAGACTGACTCATTTAGTCATCAACATGTCCATGTGGTCTAGTTATCAGGGCGGCTAAAATTGGGAGGAGGGCTGGGTTTGGGATGAGGCCAACTTGGGTGGCGGTCCTGGGCTGGGTTTTAGGGCACTAGATACTTATTGAAGCCATACCCGGCTGGGAGGTTTGAGTAACAAGAATTTTCTGGGCCTGGTGCTAAATCAGCCAATTCTCCTAAACATCAGGTCCCCATGGATCTCTCTTGTGGTCTAGGTCTGGGCTGGGTGGGGTTTTCAGATAGAATCCTAGCCTATGGCCCATAGCTGGATTCAGCTGGGGCAGGTAGAAGTGGTTCAGCTGGGAAATACATAGGGTCTGTGACAGGGCAGGCAATAGCAGAGCAAATACATGGGTGGGTAACATAGGTGCAGCCCAGCTGCAGGGACAGTAATGGCCTCACTCACAGGCCAGGTTGGTGGCTCCTATAGGCCCAGGGACAACAGCAGGGGCTGGGGATGTTGCCATAATCCCTGGGAGGGGTTAGGGTTAGGGCAAAGGCCCAGTTGGAGGTCTTGGTGGAGTCTCTTCAGATCACTCTAAAAACTTTTAATGCTCAACAGAACTTTCTGGAGTTGTTTGTATACGTCTGGAAGGATGGCTGACATCCCCAGTGAAGTGTCCTCTGTGGGCAGCTGACGGGGCTGGGATTGAGGGGATTGTACAGATATGTTCAGACATTTTCAGACCAGTGCAGCAGTAGGCCTGCCTTTTCAGAGTGAAGGGCATTTGCCCAATGACAAATTAAACCCACCTGCTGAAGGGCGGAGAGCTCCTTGGGCAGTTAGGTTTGAGTCTGGGGGGATTAGCAGGAAATGCTGCCTGGAGGAGGTGTTCTTTAAGGGGTGGTATGACAGGCTAGAGGAGGGGACATCCTTCCAGCAGATCCCCAGTGAGACACATACCCTGTAGGGTCCAAATACCCTCCTTCCCCATCCCTGGGTGCTCTGCTTCCCCTCAGGATGAAGGCTGGCTCATGGGCGTGAAGGAGAGTGACTGGAACCAGCACAAGGACTTGGATAAATGCCGGGGTGTCTTCCCTGAGAACTTCACGGATCGGGTTCAGTGAGGGCAGCAGCTGGTGGAGCTCTCTGGGTGTGTGAAGAATACCTTTTCCCAAAAAAATGTGTGTGTTTATTTTTGTTTATTATTATTATTTTTTAACTTTTGGAAAGCAAAGGGAAATTGAGAGGAGAGACTAAGCCAAGAGGTGTTCCCCTAAAGATTAGGTTGTTTTCCAAAGAGCCTGGTTTTGGCAAGTTTGGTCAAATCACCAGTGTTTCTGAAGCTGCTGTGTTCCCTAGTTGATTTCCTGGCTGCCCCTGATCCTGCTAGCGCCCTTTGGGGGCTGCAACTGCTTGTGGCTGAAGGGCGAGGCCTAGGAGCCTCAGAGCCACCGTGCTTGCCTGAAGTTTCTGCTGAGCCACCTGGGCAAGGGTCCTCCTTTCCTGGCAGCTGCTATGGGTGGATTCAGTCTCTCCAGACACCTTGGGACCCAGACAGCTGTCTGGCCTAGCCCTGCCCCGCAGACCGTCTGTGTGCTGTTTGGAAATAAATCATAGTGTTCAAAACAAAATGAAACAAAAACACTGACAAAAAGCACTCAGAAAAAACGTGTGTTCATTTATTTTTCTCCACCCATTTCTGTTTCCTGTGCATTGTAGCCGACTACCTGTGGCTGCTCCGACACAGCTCACCCCTCAGGCCCTCTGCCAGGCAAGCGTGCTGGGGCAAGAGCTCTGTTCTCCACAGCCTTAGCACAACCACCACTTCCTCAGGTCTAAGCCAGCAGAGAGGCTCAGTCCCTCTCCCCAGGCAGCTTTACTAGTGGTTAGATGGGATGCGGATGACAGGAACAGGTCACAGCAGGGGAAGATCAGGAGCTTGAAGAACCAGCTGTGTGCCAAGAAGTCTGCAGGTGCTGCCCTGAGGGATGTGCTTTAATGCATGTGAGAACTTGGGGTCAGAGGCCAGCATTCTGTGTCACAGCTGAGGAAAGAGTCCCAAGGAAAGAGTCCCGAGGAGGTTTGGTGGCTTGCAGGAGAGCGGTGGGATGGGCCTGAACATGAGTAGCTGGCCCAGGCATGCGGGGAAAGCCTGTGCCTGGAGTGCCAGAAAGAGTAAGCTCAGCCGCCCAGCTGCTCTACTCAGGATGATATCAAGGTCAGTGTGTGACTGGAACATAACCCACATGCATCTGTTCCTCCACATTCCAGGAGGCAATAGTCATCTGACCTCCCTGCCTTGCTGCCTCCATGTCCCAGAGCCTGCTTCTGCTCCACCATTGATTACAGATCAGCAATGTGTATCCTTCCTCAGCTAGTTGGAGATTTGTGGCAGGGTGTGTACCTGAGTACAAATTCAGTCTCCTGAACATTCACTCACTCAGTCACTCACCATTTCCCATATAGGCATGGCAATTACAGAAACTAAAATGTGGCTCCAGCCCCTGATGTGCTCACAGTTGGGGAAAACAGAGCAGTTGAGACCATACCAGGGGCTGTTGTGGTCCTGTGCTCAAGGTTATGGAGACAAAAAGCCAGCACCCTGGCTTCACATGGAGGTGGTGCCTGCTGGGCCTTAGAGTTAATGGGGGTCCTGAGGAATTGACTGGCACAGAAAAGGCCCATTTTTAGAAGAGAGAAACAAGTGGAAAAGCAGGCAAGTCTGGCCAAGAAGTTCCAATTAAGTTGGAGGGCCAATGGGGGTTCAGGTTCCTGCTGAAGAGCCTGGAGCTCAGAAAGAGGTAGAGACTGAGGCCATGGAAAAGATGAAGGCACCTGGTGGAGGAGGAAGGAAGGACAGGTTCTGTGGCACTGACTACTGAGGAGGTGTGAAAGGACTTAGGAGAAGCACCACTCCTTCAGAAGCAGTGGTCCATGAGGCAGGACAGAATGGGATGCACAGCTGGCTTGCTCTCTGGTCCCCAAGGGCTGCTTGGGAGGACTTCGATAGGCTGCAGACAGGCTGGCTCTCCTTATGTGGGAGAGTAAATCACTAAGGAAAGGTCCTTTTCAGTATAATCAAAAAGGATAATTAACAAGGAGCATGGAAGGTGATCTGGACTGCTGGTGGGAAAAAGGGAGTTGAGATTTACCCCATCCCTGTCAGCCCAGGTCAATGCCCAAGGGCAAAGAGGAATATTGAGGCTGGCTAAAGGAAAGGTTGGGAGTTCCACTGTGGGTGGAAGCCATGTCCCCCAATCTGTCAACCCCAAAGTGCCCTGCCCTATTTGTACTCCCAGGGGTGACCAGGAAGGAGGCATAGCTCTTCCCCCAAGGAGCTGACAAGCTTATGATAGGCCAAGATTTGTATAGAAATTGTGGCTTCAGGTAGATGTCCTCACCCACATTTTAGGTGGGTGTTCTAACTGCCCAACTTCATGTTCCTCTAGGATGGGCTTGTCAAACACAGGGCATGCCCTAGATGCTGCTGGGTGCCCACCTAATGAATACTCATCTCCTCCTCCTCCCTAACTGAACTCTGATTTTGTTCAGGTACCTATGAATTCCACTAAGGTCACTCTGGCTTCCTTGCTGCTGTGGGTGGCTTTACGACATGGTCTTAACCAGTGCGATGAGGGAGGGTATCATTCTCTAAATAAAAGTCAGAGCCTTCTTAAGAACAAGGCCCTACCTCCTTCTTTTCCTGGAATGAGGGCTGGAGGTGCAGCAGCAATCTGTGACCCTGAAGCTTACAGGTATGAGGACAAAGAGCCACTTACTGAGGGTGGTAGTAGAGTTGAGGGATATCATTACAGAGTCATGCTCATTCCAACCTGATTGTTGTCTCCTGACATTTTTTATGTGTGTGCAAAACATGTAAGCCCATCACATTTGTGGGGATTTCTGTTACTTGTGTTCCTGAGTGTGCCTCAGTGTCTGTCAGCAAGTGCCCTGACTGGCCTCATCTCCTAATTCAGGCCTTGTCACTTCCTCCCTCACAAATGTAGTAGTATCCTGGTAGGTCTCACTACCTTCAGTCCATCCCTGGAGTATACCATGGCTGTCAGGGCGGTTTTGCAGAAACTCATTCCTGACTCCCATTACCCCCATGTTTAAATTCCCTTATAGTTTCCACTCCTCACACAAGCCCCAAACCCTTACCTAGACCCTCCATTTTGAATAGAATGTCCCACCCAGTAACATTGCTGAGCCACACACTGTCTTCCCTCTGTCCACCTTTGCTGTGCTGTGGCCAACCTTTCCCTCACCTGCTCATGTCCACTCCCTAACAGGACTCAAGAGATCAGTTCCTGGGTTGGCTGCCTCCTTTAGGCTACCCCTCATCTGCGCATCTGTCACAGAACAGCATGTAGGGGATCAAGTTGCCCACTCTTTCCTCCCCTGCCCATCGTATCCAGGCTTGGATGCTCAGAGAGGGCTGTGTTCTGTGCTCTGCCACACCCTGCTCTGTCCCTGCTATGTGGCCACCACCGCTTATTGCGGAAGCCGCAGGGCATTGTTTACTTGGAAATGAAATAAATGAATCATCGCTTCTTGGCCTTATGGCTAAGATCAAGTGTGAAATAAATGAATCATAATCTCATTACCCCAGCCCAGTAACTTGTTTCATTTTTGCCTGTTTCGACTGTAGTTTTTAAAAACTCAAGGGCAGACTGGTTTTTCTTCTGGCTCCATTTTACCATGTTAGATATGACCCAACAGCTGAGATTGTCAGCCCGCCATAGACTGAGTCAACTGTCGCAGACTTGTGTCTCAGCCTGTGAACTAACGGGGCAAAAAGCCTGGTGCCCAGGGTGGCAGGTAGACAGAGGGACAGGAGAACAAATCCTAACTCTACCATTGTCTGCCCTTTGTGGGATCTCCAACAGACCACATAGAGACCTCAATCCTAGCTTGCACAGTGGTTTAAAAAAGAGGTTGTAATAGAATTGCAGAATTCCACAGAGTCAACTCATGTTCACTCACATAGTCTCTTAAAATGCTGGTTTCCCTGAGTTGGACCTCCCTTTGTTGTCCTGCCATTTACTAATCTTTATTTTATTTGCAAGACCATGAGATCCCAAGGCAGGGATTACATTTTAAGATGTATATCCACAATTTTTTGAGCCAACAAATGCTGGTGAGGATGTGCGAAAAAGGGAACCCTAGTGCACAGTTGGTGAGAATGCAGACTGGTGCAGCCACTGTGGAAAACAGTATGGATATACCTCAAAAAATTAAACATGGGACTGCCTTGTGATCCAGCAATCCCACTTCTGAAACTAGATCTGAAGACACTAATTACAAAGAATGTAAGTGCTCCTATGTTCATTGCAGCATTATTACAATTGCTAAGATATGGAAACAGCCCAAGTGTCCATCAGTAGATGACTGGATAAAACAACTATGTGACATTTACACAATGGAATTACTACTTGGTCATAAAAAAAAAGAAGAAAATTTTACCTTTAGAAATGGTATGGATGCACCTGGAGAGTATTATGCTAAGTGAAATAAGCCAGTCAGAGGAAGACAAATACCATATGATTTTACTTGTAAGTGGAATCTAATGAACAAACTGAACTAACAATCAAAATAGAGACAGACTCATAGATAGAGAGCATAATAGGATGACAGCTATTGTGGTGGTGGTGGTGGGATGATGTTAGGGGGTAGAGGGATTAAGGAAAAAGGACTCATAGAAATGGACAACAGTGTGGCGATTGCAGTTGGGAGAAGGGGTGTTAGGGGGTTAAATGGTAATGGAAAAAATATAATAAAAAATAAATGTTTAAAAAATATAGTGTGATGTGTGTTTGTTCTTATTCTTACAAAGACTGCAGCTGCTCAGTGTTTTCTAGAATCTCCCCTCTGGGAAGTATCTTTAGGCCAGTGGCAAATGCATGCACTGCAGGCTGGCAGCTGTCAGGGAAATATGATTATGTAATAGGAAGAAAAATTACATTTGAAAAGTTGCCTATGGTTTGAAGTAGGGGAAACAGAAAAATTTCTCTCACATAGATGAAAGGTCATTTGTTGGAAAAAAAAATACCTTACTGATTATGTTTGATTCTGAAAGATGATCCCTCAACTCCTGTCATAGCTTGAATGGGAGAAGCCAAAGAGGTGAATTGTTTTGCCTCTGCCTGTGGGATAGGGATAGGTGGATGTGAGGACCCTCATGAGTGGAAGGATGGGGAAAGAATGAGAAGAGTCTGGAGGGAAAGGGCAAGGAGATGGCAATAATCCCACCCTGAAGAAGAACCAATGGGAGAAATAGCCCTGCAGCAAACATGATATGCTTCTAGGGCATTGAAGACTAATATTCATATTGTCTTTAATCCTGTACTGGGCTGCAAATCCCACCTCTAATGCTAAACCTTCAATGTGTCAATGTTGCTTTGAGAAATTCAAGAAGAGGGATGAGTTTCACATGGAAGCTGGCACAGGGTGAAAAGGAGAGAGAAGTTGCTAGGAGCAAAGGGACAGCATAGTGCATGGGAAAAAATGCCATCTCCCCTGATCCCTCTACCCTGTAAAGAAAGGTCCTAAGAGATAGCAAGGCAGGCACTGAAACTTCCAAAATAAGTAGGACGGAACAGAGCCAGTTTGCCTGGACTGAAGGCAAGAGTGGACCCAGAAGGTATAGGACCAGGGCAATGATGAGGTAGAAGTCTTGGTTATATGTTCAGGCACCTGGAGGCAGGTGCTGCGTTGGTTAGATCTGAGCTCTGGCAACATTGCTTCAGATCTCTGCCTTCCATCCTATAGTTGTGACAATATAATCAATTGACAGGGTTGTTGCATGAGTTAAGAAATATTACAGAATATTTTTAAAAGGTGAAATCATACATAGAAACCATACAACTAAAAAAGCAGTACATCTCATTTAACAATGAACCAGGAAGATGCTACAGGCAGTGATGAAAACTGGATTTATAGAGCTGTCTAGTCTCTTCTGGACAAGATTCATGAGCATTGCCTTGAGCAGGAATTTGACGCCTCTCCATCAGGTCACAACTTGGTCTCTACAGAACTGCAAAACACCCTAACCCCAGTCAAAGACATGTAGGTGAGGCCCAGAATTCCATCCATTGTTTAGGTTTTCTCATTTCCCCCTAATGTTTTATTCTGGTCCAGGATCCTGCTACATTTAGTTGTCACGTTTCTTGGTTTTGGTGGCCTTGACAGTCCAGGGGGTTCAGGTATTGTATAGAATGTTCTCCACTTGGGATTTGTCTGACACTTTTCTTACACTGGGTGCATATGTTTTGACAATGAAGACCAGAGAGGTAAAGTGCCCTTTCATTCCAACAGATCAAGGACACATACCCTCAATATGCCTTTTTGCTGTTGGTGTTGTCAGGTTTCTCCTCTGTGAAGGAACTATTCTTTTCAGGATCTTTGGAAGCAAGCCAAGGTAGACAACCCACACTTAAGCAATAGGCAGCTATGCCCCAGGGTTTTTTTTTTTTTTTTAAATTTTAATCTATAATTTATTATTTTTTTAGAGAAAGGGGAAGGGAGAGAGGCAGAGAGGGATAGAGACATCAATGTATGGTTGCCTTTCACCTACCTCCAGCTATGGACCTGGCTGGAGACCTGGCTTGCAACCTGGTTATGTGCCCTGACTGGGAACCAGCGACCTTTGGGTTTGCAGGCCAGCACCTTATCTATCCACTGTGCCATCAGCCAGGACTCGCTTTGTTCATTTCTATCAGAATGGACTCATGGCCATTCATTTCAAGGCCAGGGTTATCATCCAATGCTACTTTATTTTGTTACCAAATTGTTCCAGGTTTGGTCTGCAAGGGATACTCCAGTTGACTCCTGTGTCCCTTTGGTGTAACCCCATCATTGTAGGATTATTTTCCTTATACTTTTTTGGTTTCTGGCACTACAAGATGCTGTAGATTCATTTAAATATGTACTGTTCCAGAACCCCTAACTTCTCCAAAAGCCCAGGGCACACCTTGTTAAAGTTCTCTAATATGTATTGCTAAACTATTTGCCAGAAATTTCACATTGTTTATGATTAAGACAGCAGTACATGTGTCTATTTCTCATCATACCATGATGGTTTAAAACCTATCTAAAAATAAAATTTTATCACTTTTGATTTATTTATCATTGACTAATTTTTGTAAGTTTATTAGTCATATATAATTTGGTAAATTGGTTTTCATATTCTTAACTCATTATTTTTATTAAAAGTAAAATAAAACACATTTGTTTTTTTTAATTGTTGCTTGATTAGTTGTTCCATTTCTCCTTGAGGCTCACCCCTGTCCCACCACCCCTGTTGTTTTTAATTTAAAAACAATAGAAGACTTCAATTGGAAAACTTTAAACATGCACAAAAGTGCAGAGGGTGATGTAATAGAAAAGTCCTACATAATCATCCCTCAACTTTAATAATTATCAATATTTTCCATCTTTATTTGGGCTGCCCCTTCTCTTACATTGTTTTTTAAAAATCTGGAGTGTTTTAAAAAGGAAATTTCATGTAGCATGTAATTTTACCAATTAATATTATAATATAAATCTTTAGCTAACAAGAGCATTTTTAAAACAAGTATCTCACATTATGACCACACACTTATTCACCATTGGGACGTGCTGTTTGATGGAGTCCTGGGATTCTCCAGCTAACAAGACATCCAGGTGTCTGTCACTGAAGGAAGTGGTGGCTGGTCCATGTAGCCTCTCCCCAACAAAACAGTATAGACTACCCAGTTCAGCCTTCAGCAAGAAATGCCCATGTGTTTGGGAGAAGGCTGTTAATTAGGCATATGCCTTGTGCCCACCTCCTCTTCAGGAAGTCAGGTGCTCTGAATCTGCACAGCCCTGGCTTTTAATTAGGCCTGACTCTCCATACAGCTGCCTGGTTCCTGGCTCCAAGGCTCCTGCATTGCTTGTGCATGCACAGTGTGTGCCTGGGCCCTAAGAAACCTTTTATTAATTTTTGGGGGGATGGGGTGGGGGAGGGAGCTTTTTGGCAAGGTTCCTAACTTCCTACATAGCCTCCAGAATAAAAACCAGGTCCCACTGTACTGACAATTGTGTGAGGCAGTGGCTTTAATGTAGCCACAGTTGAGTCAGTCCTGTTTGGACTTGGTGCCTGATGGGGTTCGTGGTGCAGGGCCCCATAATGAATCCCTCCAAGGTATGCTTCTTTGGAATTAGAACAATTTTGAGTTTAAGGCAATGAGACCCTGCAAGCTCATGAGAAACTTTTACTCCTCCCTTAAAGAATTGAAATTAGGAACTGAGCCCATGACAAAAGTTATCACTAGAAATAACATTTCATGACCTATGTATAGTGCAGGGCAAACTGCGGTTACTAAACATCTGCTCTTCTTATCGTGCTGAGAATGACCTTCCTCTCCTCAGGAGCCCCAATGTGCCTTGCCTCATCCTTGGCTGAGTGTCATATGTATATACCTCCTATTCCCTTTCTGTCTTTGAACCTCTCATATATCTGGTTACTTTCTCATGTTAACCTGTCTCACGCCTATTTGATTATTAGATCAAATTGGGGGTAGATAAAAGTTTATTCCTCTTCCCCAGCTGGTGCTGTGAACAAGACACCTCACCAGGAGGCACTGCTCACTCCGAGGTGGCTGCAGGAGGGCCTCTAGCCTGAGCTGGCCAAGTATGAGTTCTTGTCCAGCCAGACTTCCAGGTCTCTACCTGTAGAGTTCAGCAGAAGCAAAATGGCAAGAGTCCTTTTTCCCCCTTTTAAAATTTAGATTAGCAGGAAAAATATTTGTGCAACTAGATTTATTTTAGCTCAAGGACTCCCCCCATTGCTTTTAGAGAGAGAGGAAGGGAGAGAGAGAAACTTTGATGCTTGAAAAAAAACATTCATTGGTTGCCTCCTGTAGGATGGACATATGTGCCCAAACCAGGGGTCATCCCAGCTCTTACTGGGGAATGGACCTGCACGAAACTAATGTGCCTGACTAGGAATAGAGCTTGCAACCTTTCTGCTTTGAGACAACGCTTCAACCCACTGAGATACATCAGCCAGAGCTGGAGCTGGGCTGGGCTTAATGACTCTTGGTTATTTGGTATCAATGCTCAAGGATTTTCTGTTTTTACCCTGTCTCTGGTTGGTGTCTGTCCTTTCCATCTTAACATATGTCCTGGCACCATGGCTTTACCACCAGTGGGAATATTTTCTCTCTGGCCTTCACCATCAAAAGGCTGCACTTGCTGGGGTACATCTTTCTTTTGACCTTTATGTACCTTTTTTTAAATTTAATTTAATTGTTGTTGTGTTACATTCATCCCATTTCCCATCCTGTTTCTCCCCTTCCCCATCCACTTCCCTCCAAAGTCAATCCCATTTGTTGTGCATGTCCATGGTACTTCCATACTAATTCCTTGACTAAACTGCTCCACTTCTTTGCCTACTCCTCCCGCCTCCCACCAACTGATCCCCTCTACCCACTGAAGGGTCTATTCATTGTATTCCTGTGTCTGGCTATGTTTTTCTGGTTTGTTTGTTTTGTTCATTAGTGTCTGATAATGGGTGAGATCATATGGTATTTGTCTTTCACTGACTGGCTTATTTCACTAAGCATAATACTCTCCAGTTCCATCCATGCTCTTGCAAAGGGTAGGAGTTCCTTCATTCCTTCTGCTGTGTAGTATTCCAGTGTGTAAATGTACCAAAGTTTTTTGATCCATTTATTCACTGATGGGCACTTAGGCTGTTTCCAGGACTTGGCTATTGTAAATAGTGCTGCTATGAACATAGGGGTACATAGGTTCTTTTGAATTGGTGTTTCAGGGTTCTTCCGGTATAGTCCTAGTAGTAGAATTGCTGTATCAAAAGGCAGTTCCATATTTAGATTTTTAGGGAAATTCCATACTGTTTTCCATAGTATCTGGAACAGCCTGCGTTCCCACCAACAGTGCACCAGGGTTCCCTTTGCCCCACATCCTCGCCAACACTTGTTTGTTGATTTGTTGATGATTGCCATTCTGACAGGTGTGAAGTGGTATCTTATTGTGGTTTTAATTTGCATTTCCCTGATGGCTAGTGATGTTGAGCATTCTTTCATATGCCTTTGGGCCCTTTGCATATCTTCCTCAGAGAGTTGTCTGTTGAGGTCCTTTGCCCATTTTTTAATTGGGCTGTCTGTCACCCTGGTGTTGAGTTGCATTAGTTCTTTATATACTTTGGAGATCAAACCCTTGTCTGAGGTATCATTGGCAATTATGTTTTCCCATACAGTTGGTTCCCTTTGAATTTTGCTGGTATTTTCTTTAGCTGAACAGAAACTTTTCAATTTGATATAGTTCCATTTGTTGATTTGTTCTTTTATTTCCTTTGTCCTTGGTGAAGTATCAGTAGACATATTTCTGTGTAGGATATCTAAAATTTTACTGCCTATATTTTTCTCCAGGACCTTTATGGTGGCACTGCTTATGTTTAAATCCTTTACCCATCTTGAGTTTATTCTGGTGTATGATGTAAGTTGGTGGTCTAGTTTTGTCATTTTGCATGTTGCTGTTCAGTTCTCCCAACACCAATTGTTGAAGAGACCGTTTTTCCTCCATTTTATGTTCCTTCCCCCTTAGTCAAATATTAGTTGACCATAGAGTCCTGGGTTAATATCTGGGCTCTCTATTCTGTTCCAATGATCTATATGTCTATTCTTATGTTTTGATGACAGTAGCCTTGTAGTATAGTTTGAAGTCCGATATTGTGATTCCTCCTACATTGTTCTTCTTTCTCATGGTTGCCGTGGCTATTTGTGGGCATTTTGGGCTGCATATAAATTTTTGAAGTATTTTTTCTATATCTGTGAAATATGTCATTGGTATTCTTATTGGGATTGCATTGAATCTATAGATTGCATTGGGTAGTATGGACATTTAATGATGTTAATTCTTCCCATCCATGAACATGGTACATGCTTTCATTTATTTGTACCTTCCTTAATTTTTTTAAATTTAATTTTATTGTTGTATTAAATCCATCCCCTTTTTAAAATTTCTTTTTAAATGTTCTGTTGTTTTCTGAGTACAGGTCTTTTACTTCTTTGGTTGAGTTTATTCCTAAGTACTTAATTTTTCTTGTTGCTATGGTAAATGGAATTTGTTGTCTAGCTTCTATCTC
This sequence comes from Noctilio leporinus, assembly GCA_004026585.1. Classification (NCBI taxonomy): domain Eukaryota; kingdom Metazoa; phylum Chordata; class Mammalia; order Chiroptera; family Noctilionidae; genus Noctilio; species Noctilio leporinus. Next base: position 30,281 of record PVIW01005823.1, on the reverse strand, counting down.
TGATGTTTCATTATTGGTGTACAAAAATGCTTTTGATTTCTGAATATTAACTTTAGATCCAGTTATTTTGCGAAATTTGCTTATGAGGTTCGAGTAAGATTTATGTGGAGTCTATCAGGTTTTATATATCATGTCATCTACAAATTTTTACTTCCTCCTTTCCAATTTGAATACCTTTGATTCCACTTTCTTCTCTAATAGCTATGGCTAGAACTTCCAAAATGATGTTGAACAGAAGTTGAAAATGTGGACATCTTTGTCTTGTTCCTGATCTTAGGGATAAAGCTTTTAGTTTTTGCCCATTGAGTATGATGTTGGCTTCAGGTTTCTCATACATCATCTTTATGATGTTGAGGTGTGTTCCCTCTATTCCCACTTCGCTGAGTGTTTTTTATCATAAATGGTTGCTTTACTTTATAAAATGTTATTCCAGCATCTATTGATATGATCATATGGTTTTTGTTTTTCATTTTGTTGATGTGGTGTGTTACATGTATTGATTTACAAATGTTGTACCTTCCTTGCATCCCTGGGATGAAACCTACTTGATCATAGTGTATGATCTTTGTAATGTATTGCTGAATCTGGTTGGTCAGTATTTCATTGAGAATTTTAGCATCAATGTTCATCAGAGATATTGGCCTATAGTTTTCTTTCTTAGTTGTGTCTTAACCTGGTTTTGGCACTAGAATAATATTGGCTTCATAGAAAGTGTTTGGGAGTCTTCCCTCTTGTTGGATTTTTTGGAATAGGTTGAGAAGGATAGGAGTTAGTTCTTCATTAAATGTTTGGTATAATTCACCTGTGTATCCATCTGGTTTGAGGCTCTTGGGCTTTGGGAGATTTTGGACTACTTTTCTAATTTGACTAGTTGTTATTGGCCTATTCAGGCTTTCTGCTTCTTCTGGGTTCAGTTTTGGTAGATTATACATTTCTAGAAATGTGTCTCTTTCATCCAGGTTGTCATATTTCTTGTCATATGGATTTTTTTGTAGTAATATCTTACAATCTTTTGTATTTCTGAGGTATCAGTTGTGATTTCTCCTCTGTCAGTCTGATTCTGTTTATTTGGGTCCTCTCTCTCTTTTTCCTAAAGAGTCTGGGTAAAGGCTTGTCAATTTTGTTTATTTTTTCAAAGAACCAGCTCCTGGACCTGTTGATTCTTTGAATTGTAGTTTGAATCTCTGAGTTATTTAGTTCTGCTCTGATCTTGATGATTTCCTTCCTTCTACTTGCTCTGAGCTTTGTTTGTTGTTGCTCCTCTAGTTCTTGCAGCTTTATGGTTAGGTTGTTTTTATAAACTTCTTGTGACCTTTTTAGGAAGGCCTGTATTGCTATAAATTTCCCTCTGAGCACTGCCTTTGCTGTATCCCATAGGTTTTGGGCTGTTGTGTGTTCATTGTCATTTGTTTCCAGGAAGTTTTTGATTTCATCTTTGATCTCATTGTTAACCCATTCATTGCTAAAAGCATGTTGTTCAGTCTCCATGAGTTAGAGCATTTTTGTTTTTTTCCCTTTAGATTGGTTTCAAACACTTTAGATTGGTGTTGTTCAATGCCACAACATCTCTGGGGATTTTTTGTTTGGAAGATCTGTCCATTGTTGATAGTGGGGTATTAAAATCCCCTACTATTAGTGTGTTGCTGTCTATATCTTTCTTAAAGTCCTCCAAGATTTTCCTTATATATTTCGGAGCTCCTACGTTGGGTTTATATATGTTTACCAAAGGTATTTCTTCTTGATGGATTGTTCCCTTAAGTATTATGAAATGTCCTTCTTTGTCCCTTTGTATGGCCTTCATTGTAAAATCTATTTTGTCTGAAGTTAGTATTGCTACTCCAGCTTTTTTTTTGTGTCCATTTGCTTGATATATATTTTTCCATCCCTTCACTCTCAATCTGTGTCGATCTTTTGTTCTGAGGTGGGTCTCTTGAAGACAGCATATATGTGGGTCATGTTTTCTTATCCAATTGGCTACTCTATGTCTTTTGTTTGGTGCATTTAATCCATTTATATTTAAGGTTATTATTGACTGATACTTATTCATTGACATTTTCTCCCTTTGTACCTGTATTCCTCTTTGGCTTTCTCTGTTTCTTCATTTTATTTATTTATTTATTTTTAAAGCAGACCCTTTAGCATTTCTTGCAATGCTGGTTTGGTAGAGATGTATTCTTTTAGTCTTTTTTTTTTTTTTTTTTTTGTCTGAGAAACTCCTTATTTCTCCTTCTATCTTGAATGAGAGCCGTGCTGCGTAGCGTATTCTTGGTTGCAGGCCTTTGTTTACCATTACTTGAAATACTTTTTGCCATTCCATTCTGCCTTGAATTGTTTCTGTTGAATAATCATTTGATAGCCTTATTGAAGCCCTTTTATATGTTATTTGCCATTTCTCTCTTGATCATTTTAGGATCTTCATTGGGACCCTCTGTGCTTCCTAAACTTGATTAATGTTTTCACTCATCATGTTAGGGAAATTTTTTGTCATTACTATTTTTGAACAGGTTTTCCATTCCTTGTTTGTCTTCTCCTTCTGGTATCCCTATGATACGGATGCTGTTATGTGTCATGTTGTCCTGCAGCTGTCTTACACCCTCTTCAATCTTGTTCAGCATTTTTATATTCTCTTGTACTGTTTTGGATTATTTGTCTACATTATCTTCCAACTCGCTGATCTGGTCCTCTGCTTCCTCTAGCCTACTGTTGATTCCTTCTACTGTATTCTTTTATTTTATTTATTTTTTATTTATTTTTAAAAATTTTATTGTCATTGTATTACATCCATCCCCTTTTTGCTCCCCTCTCTACTGTATTCTTCAATTCAGAAATTGTATTCTTCATTTCCTCGTGGCACTTATTGATAGTTTCTATGTCCTTTTTGATGCTGTTGTAGCTCTCAGTAAGTTTCTTGTAACTTCCCTGGAGTTGTTTATAGTTTGTTTTTTTTTTGAGCTGGCTAAGCTCATTGAGCTTCCCTATCATCATTCTTTTGAATTCCTTATCTACTATATGGTGTAACTCTGTTTCATTTGGTGGTCTTTCTGGGGATTCTTCCTTTCCTTTTGGTGATGGACTGATTCTTTTTTCCCCCATTTTGGGTGTCTGTTGTTGCTTGCTTTTTTTTTGTTTTTGTTTTTTGTTTTTCCCTTAGATTAATCTGCTTTGCTTCCTTGCCTTAGTTGAGCATCCTTCTGTGTTAGATTTGTGGAGTTCAATGTTGCAGTCTTCCAGGTTTTCTCCACTTGTTGTTCTTGGTGTGGCTTTTATTTGGGCTGTCTGGTTGTATTCTGGATTTGTTGTGTATGTTGCTCATTTTCTTCCAGTCAAGACACTCCTATCCTTTCTCACAGAAATGAGGACAGGGAGAATCAGAAAGCCTCAAGTATGAGTGAACAGTGTAAGTGTATGCATATAGTTGCTGCATCTGCCTCCCTGTTCATCCTTAATGATCGCTGATTGGTCCAGGTGGAGCCAGGACCTGAGGACTTTTAGCAGGAAAAAAAAATTAAGAAAAAGAAAAAAATAAGGAAAAAAATAACAAGAAAAAGAAAAAAAAATAATAATAAAGAAATGGTGTAGGTGGCTGTTCACCCTTTATGATCTCTGATTGGTCCAGATAGAGCCAGGACCTGTGGGCTTTTAGCATGAAGAAAAGAAAAAAAAAGAAAAAAAAAAAAAGAAAAAGGAAGAAAGGAAAGAATGAAGAAAGGGTTTAGGTGGCTGGTGAGGGGAGGAATACTTAGATTGAGGATTGGGAATGTATTGTAGACAGAGAGTGAGTAGATGTTAAATCAAGAGTAGGGGGAGGGTCTTGGGTATTTAGGTGGATTAAGACAGGGGAGGATTAAAAATATGTGAGAAGTAACTTTTGAGAATGATATGTTAGGGATTAATAGTTCATGTAGCTCTCGGTGTAACTCAGGGGCTTGAGATTAGCAGCAATCCATTTCCTGAGTCTTCCTCTTTTTCTTGGTCACATCTCTGCAGTCTATAGTCTAGCTGGTGTTGGAGTGTCAGGGCCTATGATTGTCACAGTCAGGGCTGATTCTGAGTGTCAGCCCCCAGGTATGCTGGGCCTCCAGTAGCCTAGCTGGGTTTTAGGGCCACGGGTGTTCTGGGGTCCTTCTTTTTCTTCTGTTTTAAGTCCAGCAGGGTGCCCCCTCCAGCTCCTGGAGGAGGTTCCTGCCTGTGATGGGGACCTGGCACTCCTGCAGGGCGGTCTGAAACATTGCTGGCTCCTGTGATGACTAGCCCTGCCCCCGCATTTCCTGTAGGAGGCAGCCCCCATTCACCAACAGTGCCCAGAGTCTGCCAGCACTGCCCAACTACCCCTGGGGGGGGGCAATCCTCCAAGCAGACCAGCTCTGCAAGGAGTCCTTCATGCTGCCTCTGTGGGGTGTGCCCTCCCAGCATGTTTGTAGTGCAGCCTTTGTCGCCTGCAAAGGGCAGGTCAGTTGCCCCAGCTACAAGTTCCCAGCTCATAGTTTGGAGTTTCCTCAGGAGCCTGGGGGCCTGTGTGGGTGCGCAGGGCTGGGCCTACCCCCTCGCAGGTGCTTCAAGGTGCTGTTTCCCCAGTGGCCCAGCAGCACCTTTTTCGGCCCTCTCACCACCTCGGCTGGTGCACTTCCCTGCTTCCCTGCTCCTGCTCCCTGCAGGACTCTTCTCCTCTGCCTCTGACCCAGTGAGGAGCTTCCTCTCCTTATTGCTGGAAGCAGACTCTTACACAGTCCCTCCCCTGCAGGAGTTCAATTCCTTGTTCCCTCCAGCATTTGCCCTTGCTGCCCACACTTCACTGTTCAGATTCCTAGTCACCCGGGAGCTTGGAGCTGGCTTCAGTTAAAGATGCCCCTCTGGGTAGAGCTGCCACTGCCCAGATCTGACCTCGGCCTGCTGGCCAGTTTGGAACGGTCTCACCTGCTCTCCTGTAGGTCTCTGCTGCCTCTGGGCTGTGCTTCCCTGAGTCCAGATGCTGACCACTCCAATTCTTAGGGACCTGAAGACATCTTGTCCTCCCTATCCTGTCATCCAGCTGCTCTGGTACTCGAGAACGCCATCGGCACTACTCTCTACTCTGTGGCCATCTTTTAAGAATTCTGTTGTCCTTTTGATGGTTGTCAGAGTGGATGGGTTTGTATACATTCTAGGACTATGGCATCCCTCTAAACAAACTCTCTTGAGAGACAAGCAGTTTTCTCCACCACTTCAACACCCACTTGTTTTCACAGTCAGAAGCAATGAGGCTTTATCTTCCTAGAGCTGGAATTATGAGCATTATAGTCTGGTCTAGGGCTGGGATTTTCCCCCAGCTGTCCCTTCCAGCTTTTATAATGTGTCACTGCACATTTTACTAGCCAGCCACAGCCATTGCCTTGCTACCACTACCTCTGCCACCATATTGTGTCCTCTTCTTCTTGGCTTTTTGTCTCCACCCCTCCTACCTGTCTGGATAAGTATTATTTATTTAAATCTTTGTTTGTTGGACTTCCATGCAGTTTGATTTTCTTGGAGTTCTGGTTGTTTTTGTTTGAGCTGCCTTAAGGTATGCAAAGTGGTAAAACATGTTTACCTATGCCTCTATCTTGGCTGGAACAGAAACACATTTTAAAAAAATATAAGGAAAGACAGCCCTGGCTGGTGGCACAGTGAATAAGGAGCTGGCCTGCGAACCCAAAGGTCACTGATTTGATTCCCCAGCCAGGGCACAGAACCAGGTTGCAAGCCAGGTCTCCAGCCAGGTCTATAGCTGGAGGCAGGTGAAAGGCAATCATACATTGATGTCTCTCTCTCTCTCTCCCTCTCTCTGAAAATAAATAAAATCTTTAAAAAATCCTTTAAAAATATATAAGGAAAGCACACTTCTAAAAAATCAAGATTTGTTTGTTTAAAAGTGATTGTCAAACATTCACATGTTGGAATCACCTGGAATGTCTGTCCACCCCCCACCCCCCTCCCAGAGTTGCTGATTCTCTTGAGCCTGAGAACTCACACTGAACAAGTTTCCAGGTGCTGTGAATGCTCATGCTGCTGTGAATGCTCATGCTGCTGGTCTGCAGATCACATTTTGAGGACCACTGACCTAGAATTTCATAACCTGTGTCTGACAGTTGTTATGAGAGGTTCTTGGACATCCAATATGCTTCTTGGGGGATTTCTTTGGTGTCTTCTGACTCTTGAAAATGGTCATTCATTTCCTTGTGTGTTTTGAAATGTTGGATTCTCTAAGTATCCTCACTAGAGCTTTGCTTATGCCAGTCCTGTCTGAGTCCACAGCACTGTCTTAAATGCTAGGGTTTTGTAAGAACTCTTGATATCTATTGTGTAGAACCTCAAGCTCTGCCCTTCTTTTCCAGAAATGTGTTGTTATTTTTGGCTCTTTCCATTTCTATATGCAGTTTTAAAAAGAATTTATTTTTAGAGAGAGGGGAAGGAAAGAAAAAGAGAAACATCAATGTGTGGTTGCCTCCTGTGCACCCTAACCTGGGGACCTGGCCCACAGCACAAGCATTGTATCCTGACTGAGAATTGAATTGTTGGCCCTTTGGTTCATTAGCTGGTACTCAATCCACTGAGCCACACTAGCTGGAGCTCCATATACATTTTATAATCAGCTTATCAACTTTCACAAAACATACCTGCTCCCATTTTGATTAGGATTGTACTGAATCTGTGAATTCACTTAGAGGTAATGGATATGTTTAACATAGGTCTTTTAATAATATATCCCACTCCAGAGCATTTATGTATGCCAAGTCCTCTAGAACCAAATTTTGTATTATATATTTTTAATTTTAGATGTTCCTTAGCCAACTTGGGCTATACAAATTTGACCCTGAAATCTACACCAAGGGGAAGTTTCCAATTATGGACTCCCAGGAAAAGTTTATCTATTTATCTACCTATCATCTTTATCTATCTAGCATCTATCATGGTCTATCATCATCTATATTTTTCACCTTAAGTCTAAGCTAAGATTTTTTAAATCATCAACCTGAATTGATAAAATTTTTTTTCTATTTATACTTTCTTTCTTTTTCAGATATCCACCCCATATGGATACAAGATACCAATTCCTCTAGTTTTTGACGGCTGACAAGCCTCCCTTGCCCAATCCTCCTGACCAAGTTGTCATAGCAGGAGCTCATTCCTTTTTGGCCTCTATGGAGTTGTTCATTCCTTCCTTAAGAGCTCTGTCATGATGTAAAATTGCTATTATTATACTTATCTAGCATTTCTTGGTGTTTTATGTTAGGGAGGTCATGTTCTTGTTAAAGAGTATCTTATTTTTTCCTTTAAAAATTTACTTATTTTTATCCATCTTGAGTTTACTCTGGTGTATGGTATAAGTTGGTGATCTAGTTTCATTTTTTTGCATGTGCCTGTCCATTACTCCCAACACTACTTGTTGAAGAGGCTATTTGGACTCCATTTTATGTTCCTTCCCCCTTTGTTGAATATTAGTTGCCCATAGAGTCCTGGGTTTATTTCTGGGCTCTCTATTCTGTTCCATTGATCTGTTTGTCTGTTCTTGTGCCAGTACCAGACTTTGTAATATAGCTTGATATCTGGTACTGTGATTCCTCCTACTTCATTATTCTTTCCCAGGATTGCTGTAGCTATTCGGGGTTGTTTTTGACTCCATATAAAAATTTTTAAGTGTTTGTTCTAATTCTGTGAAATATGGTGTTGGTATTTTAATAGGGATTGCACTGAATCTGTAGGTGGCTTTGGGTAGTATGGACATTTTAATGATGTTAATTCTTCCCAACCATAAACATGGTATGTGCTTCCATTTCTTTGTATCTTCCTTAATTTCCTTCTTCAGTGTTCTGTAGTTTTCTGAGTACAAGTCCTTTACTTCCTTGGTTAAGTTTATTCCTAAGTACTTGATTTTTTTTGTTGCTATGGTAAATGGGATTTGCTTTCTAGCTTCTATCTTCATTGTTGGTGTATACAAATGCCTTTGATTTCTGGATATTGACTTTGTATCCAGCCATTTTGCTAAATTCAGTTATTAGGTAGAGTAGTTTTTTTTAGTGGGCTCTATAGGGTTTTGTATGTACACTATCATGTCATCTGCAAATAATGATAGTTTTACTTCCTCCTTTCCAATTTGGATGCCTTTGATTCCTTTTTCTTGTCTGATTGCTGTGGATCGAACTTCCAATAGTATGTTGAATGGAGGTGGAGAGAGTGGACACCCTTGACTTATTCCTGATCTTAACGGAAAGACTTAAGTATAAGCATTGCCACCATAAAAGCCCTAGAGGAAAACATAGGCAAAAAAATTACAGATATCCCACACAGCAAAATTTTCACTGAAATATCTCCTAAGGCAAGAGAAATAAAGTAACAAATAAACAAATGGGACTACATCAAACTAAAATGTTTCTGCTCAGCCAAAGAAAACATTGAGAAAATAAAAAGGGAACCAACCATATGGGAAAACATATATGCTAATGACATCTCAGACAAGGGTTTGATCTCTAAAATATATAAAGAGCTAATACAACTCAACAATAGGGACACAAACAACCCAATTAACAAATGGGCAAAGGACCTGAACAGGCACTTATTTAAGGAAGACATACAAAAGGCCCACAGGCACATGAAAGAATGCTTAACATCACTAGCTATCAGAGAAATGCAAATTAAAACTATAATGAGACACCACCTCACACCTGTCAGAATGGCCATCATCAACAAATCAACAAACAACAAGTGCTGGTGAGGATGTGGAGAAAAGGGAACCCTGGTGCACTGTTGGCGGGAATGCAGACTGATGCAACTACTATGGAAGACAGTATGGAATTTCCTCAGAAAACTAAGAATAGAACTGCCTTATGATCTCATAATTCCACTGCTGGGATTACACCCAAAGAATCCTGAAACACCAGTTCAGAAGAACCTATGCACCCCTATGTTCATAGCAGCACTATTTATAATAGCCAAGTGTGGGAAACAACCTAAGTGACCTTCAGTGGATAAATGGATCAAAACACTTTGGTACATTTACACAGTGGAGTTCTATGCAGCAGAAAAAAAGATAAAACTCCTACCACTTGTGATAGCATGGATAGAACTGTTGAGTCTCATGCTTAGTGAAATAAGCCAGGAAGCGAAAATTAAATACAAGATGTTCTCACTTAATACAGGAGACTAACAAACAAACAAAACAGAACCAGAGACATGAATACAGGGAACACACTTTCAGTGTATAGAGGGGAGGGGGTGGGGGAAGGGGATAAGAAGGCAAGGAAGGGAAACAGTGTAGTCAAGGAATTAGCATGGATGACCCATGGACACAAACAACATGTGGAATTGACTGTTGGTGGGGGATAAGGATGGTGGGGAAGGGGAGAGCAGAGGGAGAAAAATGAGATGAATGCAATATAATAATAAAAATATATATTAAAAATAAATCTTGCATTAAATATGAAAAAATTCATTTTTAATTGTAGTTATTGGGTTTACATTGGTCAGTAAAATTATATCAGGTTCAAGTTGTACAATTTGGCAGTACAGCATCTGCACATTGCATTGTGTGCTCACTATCTCAAGTCTATTCTCCTTCTGTCACTATTTATCTGCTATTTACCCTCCTCCACCAGCCTCTTCACTCTGGTAATTACCATACTGTTGTCTGTGTTCATAAGTTTTTTGTTTTTGTTGTTGGTTTTTGCTTGCTCCCAAGCCCCCCTCTTTGATAGCTGTCAATTTGTTCTCTGTATCTGTAACTGTTCCTATTTTGTTTATTTTTTTCTTTAGATTTCACATCTAAGTGAAATAATATGGTGTTGGTCTTTCTCTGGCTGGCTTATTTCACTTAGCACAATACCCTCTGGTTCCACTTGTACCCTTTGCAACAACATGGACGGAACTGGAGAGTATTATGCTTAGTGAAATAAGCCAGTCAGTGAAGGACAAATATCATATGATCTTACCCATTACGGGACAATAATGAGCAAAACTAACAACAAGGAAAACAGAACCAAATATATGAATACAATGAATAGGGCTTCAGTGGTCAGGGGGAAAGGGGTTGGGGGGAGGGGGGAGGTAGAGGCAAGAAAGGGGAGCAGCTTAGACAAGAACTTAGTATAAAGGAACCATGGATATGGACAACAGGTGGGATTGACTTTGGGGGGAATGGGTGGGGGGGGAGGGGGACAGAGGGGAGCAAAAAGGGGATGGATGTAATACAACAACAATAAAATTAAAACAACAACAACAATACCCTCTGGTTCCATACAATAAAATATTAACCTCTTACATCTGGGTAGTGAGACAGGGTCTTTTACATTATGTTTATCTTCATTTGTGCACATTTGAAATATTCTATTGTTATAATGATTAGTTTTTGAAAAGATGAAAAATTAAAAAAGCTGTGGTACAGGTACACAAGGGAATACTTACTCTTCAGCTATAAAAGAGAAGGAAATCATATCATTTGTGACAGGAGGTAATGTTCTTGATCAGTTCTCTCATCAAAATTTCAGAAAGGGTGCCTGCTCTCAAGTTGTCATACTATAAACTTGGAGAAGGGCCCCTTTCTCAATTTGGAATATACTTTTCTCTCATTTTTACCTAGAAAAAATTTTGCCTTTGGTTCTAACATTGAGTGGCTGGGCATTAGGCAGATATCCTTAATAAACACTTCAGGCCTGAAGTCACCAAGCATGGAATGGCCTCTTGTTGGACCACGCCATGGATTCCTTTCCACAGGATTTTTCATTATAAGGTGGATCTTCATCTCCAAACCAGTCATAGTGTCCACCTGCCTTCTTGCCAGAAATAGCTTTATTTATAGATCAAAAAGGTAGATATGCAGACAGCATTTATAAATTAATTTAGCTAATAGGTAGAAACAGCTCCTATGCTGTGCCAGGTGCTATATTAGTGGTGAAAAAGACAACTTCTGTTGTGTATTCCATTGGCTCATACTTCCATGGAAGTCCCCTTGTTCTGGTGCCACCTGAAATTCTATCTGGCTTTCATTAACCCTGACATCAGGTCATGAGGTTATTACTGTGGATCCTTTTGCTTCATTCCATTTTCTCCTCCCAGGAATATCAGCCCTACTAAGGAGCTCTATATTCTTCATTCATAATCACTTGTAATGAGGGGAGGGCTTATTTAAAAAAAGTAAACAACATATGCCATTACACCTGCAGATTGTTTACCCTCTGAACTTACTTCTCACTGAAAATCCTTCGGTGGCCAGCTACCATTTCAGTTTTCATTGGGGAAGTCTATATTTTCTTGGCTCTGAAAGCCTTTAGCATCATATTTGTTTGACCTACCATAGTTTCTTAGAAAGAACATTCAACACTCGTTATTTTACAGTTGCTGACTTGTCCCCAAACACTCCAAGTACCTGGCAAACCACCTGCATTTTTCCTCCCAAGGCTTAGCATATGTTTAGGTCTGGCCTGCTGCAAGAAGCTTGCTATTTATTCACTATAGTAGGATGGGGAATGGTAAATTGCAGTCAACTACCCCTCAGTGCTAGTCCAGAGAACCCCATTTCTTTTTTTTTAAATTCAATTTTATTTTATGTATTTAAAAATTTATTCATTATTTTTAGAGAGAAAAGGGCAGGGAGGGAGGGAGAAAGGAAGAAAAACATCAGTGTATGATTGCCTTTCACCTGCCTCTAGCTACAGACCTGGCTGGAGACCTGGTTTGCAACCTTGGTTATGTGCTCTGACTGGGAATTGAACTAGTGACATTTGGGTTTGCAGGCCAGTGCCTATCCACTGAGCCACCAGCCAGGGCTGAGAACCCCACATTTCATAGAGACCTGAGGTACTTCCTCTGGGTGAGACCTCAAGGTTCTAGCAGGATATCTGTTATCTGGGGTAAGAACATGCATATTAGTGATGGACACCTCAAGTGAAATTCATTTACATTGGCCTATGAGGAAAGCCACCTTAAAGAAGTAGGAAATCTGGGTACATCAGAAGTTCAGAGAGGACACACACACACACACACACACACACACACACACACATACTTAGCTGTGGGTGAGATAGGTTCAGATCCTTCCCATTTTCCTATGAAGTCAGACACGATGAGGGGCATGGAGCAATTACATCCATTTAGAACACCCATGAACACCTGTTTTGTACTTGTCATTGTGCTTGATTCTTCCATCAGAAGGAGGAGGAAGACCTCATCACAGCCCCTCAGACAGCTCAGAGTGTACACAGGAGAAGGGCTTCAAAGAAGGAAAGGCATGGTAGGCTGATAGAAACCTTGCAGGGAGTGGCAGGAGGGGCCAAGTTTACCTGTGAGGAAGTCAAGAGGGACTTGGCCTCTGATGGAGTCTTTAAGCCATGTTTTCGAGACAGATATACATGCAAGTGGGAAGGGTGTTCAGGTGAAGAGAACAGTGTGTGCAAAAGTGTGTTAATGTGGTTCATTCTGGAGACTGTCAGCAGCTCTGTGTAGTTGGAAAGACCTCTGGGTATGAAGGGTTGAGACAAGAGACAAGGCTAAAGAGGGACATGACCAAGGAGTCACACCTAAGAAGTTCAGGCTGGATTAGACTGGTGATGTGGATCTGGAAGCCTGAGGCTCTGGAGGCTTGGATCAGGATTCTGTCCCAAGGGCATAAGCTGGTGCATCTCAAGGCCTCTGCCCCTCTCCATGCTCACTTTTTTTCTAGAGCCACACATTCCCCAGCACTTGGCAGAGAGCTGTGCCCTGATAGGAACCATGAATGGGCCCTTAGTTATATCACAGAGATGGAGATAGCCTGTTGAAATGGTGACATTGTGTCTCCTGGTGGTGCTCTTTCAAAGGCCCTGCCAGTGGCCAGCAGGTTTTCAACATTACTCAAAGAGCAAAAACATGCTGGGGATACTTGAACTGTAACTATACCTTAATTCTGACCCCACACCAGAGTTTCCTGGTAGCTCCCCTAAACAGTTGTCTTTTTGAAATGGGGTTATTGGCAGTTCCTTGGGCAACTGAAGTTGATGTCTGAGTCGGAGAAGAAGCTGCAGTCCTGGAGTCCCAGCACCTTGGTCTGTCTTGGCCTTTGAACCTTGATATTTAAGGCTCAATTTTCCCAACCTGTGAAATACTTCCAGAGCAATGAGCACTGAACCTCTCCTGGGTTGTGGGCTCCTTATCTGATTGTGATGCAGATAAGAGAAAGGGATATCAGTTCTATTTTCCCAAGATATCTCCTCTGCCCAGTGTTATAGCAAAAATAATGTCTGCAGCAGTGATTTTTCAAGCTTGGATGATTTTGCCCCCCAGTGGACATCTGGCAATATCTGGAGACCTTGAGTAGAGGCCAGGGAAACTGCTGGATATCCTACAATGCACAAGATGGCCCCCATGGCACAGAATTATCCAGTTTAAATTGTCAATAGTGCTGAGGATGAGAAGCTCTGATCAAGGGTACTTCCACTGAGGCTGGTATAGAGTTCCCCTTTTCAAAGTGCTCTGAATCATCTCTTTGGTGTCTGCTATTCCCTTTTTTTGTAATGGCTTGACAATCTCAGTTCAACTGGCACACTCCTATGCATTCTTCAAAACCCATCTCAAGTCTTTCCTAGAAAAGGCATCCCTGACCACCCAGAACTTAGACCACGAGAGTTAATGACTCCCATCTGTTTTACTTCTCTTTTTGCATACATATATTTTGTATATTGCTGCTTTTAAACTGCATAGTAATTCATTTCTATCTGTCTCCCCGTTACCTTTGAGGAGAGAGAACCTCAGGTCCAAATACTTGGGAAAAGAGCCTAGGGAGTTCACTACATTTAGTAGACAAAGTTAAAAAAAATTAATGAAAATCTTTATAAATTGGACCATACAAATCCAAGTCTTTCTGAACAGTCTCCTTTCTGGGTTTCCAGCTTCTGGCACAGGGCCTAACAAGGTAATTACTCAACAAACACTGTAAATGAACTTGATAATGAGGAGAGGGTTTTACGAAGGAAAATGGTCAACAAATGGATAAATTTCAGAAAATCATTGGAGATTTGTGAGTTCTTTCTTCAGGGTCTGAAGTTTGAGTCCTCTGGCTTTGGTCTTGTGACTTTCCTTGGTCAAGTAAAGAATTATAGTTTTGAAAACACTGTGTGTGTTTGTATGTATATTTATGCATATGTGGGGGATCTGAAATGATTAATGATGCCAAATGGCCTTTTCTTAGAAATGAATAACTAATTTTTCTTTATTCTAAGCAGGTGCAGAGAAGTATTTGCCCTAAAGGAATGCACAATCCTAAATAAAGGTTTGCTTAATGAGGGATGAGTGTTGCTAATTAAAGAAGGCTATCTTTTTTATTCCATAATTTCTGAAGCCCACCATCCCCTTGCTTAGGATTCTGTAAGAACTGTGGACTTTTAAAGAGAAAGGGGATGATTTTTATTCTTATTAACTATTTCTAGGCCACAGCTAGAGTCAGCTCTTCTTTAAGAGTGATGTCAGTAATGTGTAGACTCGTACTTGTTTTCTTTCAGCATGTTAAGGGTTGAAGTCCTGTGAAATGGGGTGTGGCAATCTCTCTCACAATGAGAGAGAGAGCCTCAGCAATTAAAAAAAGACCTTAAGAAAAAAGCTTAAAGTAAACGGCTGTTTTGGTGGCTTTGAGAACCTATATTTTCCAAAATATTAAGCTGTCCCATGAAACTATGACTGCAGCTGGGAGAAACGGGGAAAATATTTCCATTATTTAAAAAATGATGAACAAAACAGGCTCCATGCTGGTTTACATGTTTAGTTCTGATGCAATGAGTCTTTACTGGAAGCAAGTGCTCGTAAGGACCCACTCCTTGAAGGAGGAAGTTGAAACCTCAGCCTTAAGTGTTTGGGCATTGAGTACCCATGATGCTGGGTGCACATGCTAGCTGGGCACTGAACTCAGGGTATTTTTATTACACTTTCGTTGTTTTTATTAATGCCCTGGTTATAACACCTAGGTTTTGATTAGTCTGTCTGCCCTGAGTCTCATTTTTCTCATAAACTCCATTTTAAAAAGTTAGTGTACAATTTTATACAACCCAAGACTTTTAAGAGCACATTTAGCAGAAGTGGTATCTGCATGGCTTCTCTGCATGACTCGATCTGTCTCTTCACACAGCCTTGGAAGGGGGCGGTCTATGTGTGTGCTGCACTAGCAACTAGGGGAAGTTAGGAGACTCACCCATGTGGCTCAGGTGGTAAGTGGCACAGGTTCTTGCAGCTCCTCAGGTGTGCTCTGATAAAGAGATTGAGGCACTGAGCTCAGATATGTTAGTTCAAAAAACCTCAGATCAGTGTATTTTCATTCTAAACCATGCAGTTAGTGCCAGTGATGGATCCTTGGTTGGAACAGTTGTGTATCCTCATATGAGCTCCTGAGAGCTGACGATGATTACCTTTTCAGGAATTTTGCAAGCCAGCTGTTAAATTCAGCCATGCTTAAAAATTAAATCATATGAATTTAAATTACAGAAACTATAGTTTTAAAAGAAAAGATGGCAAGATGGTGGAGGAATAAGTGGAGCTACACCAATCTCTTCCCAGGTCCCATCAGGAATTACAACTTAATTGGAAAAAAATCAGCTGGAATTACCAACAGAACACCAGCTGGACAGAAGTATTATAACCACTGACAGAACAGAAAAGGACACTTCATCACAATGTGACTGGTAGGAATTGTGGAAACATAAGAGGGCTGGCTGGGCCCCCACCTGAGGCAGCAGCCAAAGGAACAGAGTTGGGGGCTTCATCTGAGGAGGGTGGGTTCTGGTCCCCCAGCTGGGTTTCCCAGCCTACAGCAACGCAGGAGAGAATAGAGCAGCATACAGCTGAGAAAGGCAGAAAACCATGGAGTTTGCTGGCCTGAGAGAGCTCTGGAGATAGAGAACTGCTAAGTTACCACAACAAAAATACATTGGCACCCACCTAACCTGGGCTCCAGCAGAGGGGGGGCAGAGTGGTCAGGAAATGAGTGGGGAGAGTTTGTAGCAGTGGCTTGGGGGAGAGGAGTGGGGAGGCAGCTTTGGGAATCCCAGTGCTGATTCATTGCCAGCACCTCAGGTGGACTGTGCTGCACCAAGTGGCTTCCCTATGAGGGGTCCTCATAGCCCCACCCACTGGAAGCAATCTGCCCCACCCAGCAGTGCCTGATCACAGTTCTTTGTTTAACCTCTAAATAAACCTTTCCTCCCCTGCCATGTCTGAGCATAAACACAATAGTTGGCACCTGAAGAGGTATTTCCCACCCAACAGTGTGGCAGATTACAAGCTCTCTGACTTACAGCTGGGTCAGACAGTCAGCCCTGGACAGTGGCTTGTGAGCCTGATGGCTGATTGTGGACTCATTGGTTTGCAACTGAGTCAGTCCTTCTTGCTCAGCAGCGCCTGGGCCTAGTGGCTGACTACAAACTCTATGATTTACAGCTGTATCAGTCAGACAGCCCACATAGTGGCATGCAAGCCTGGTGGCTGATAGTGGAATCATTGGTTTGCAACTGAGTTGGTTTGCCCCACCCAGTGGCCCTGAGGCCTGGCGGCTGATCACAGATTTATTAAATTAAAATTGAATCTTGCTCTCTAGCCCAGCACCTCCTGAGCCCTGCAGCCTATCACAGATTCGTTAGATTAAAATTGGATATTGCTACATAGCCCAGTGGTGCCTGAGCCTGGCAACTGATCACAGATTCATTGATGTAAAACTTAATCTGTCCCACGAAGTTGCACCTGAGCTAGTGTCTGATCCATTGGATTACAGTTGAACCTCTCCATCTAGCCAAGCAGGGCATGAGTTTGGAAGCTGATTCATTGATTTACAACTGAATTTGTCTGTCCCCTCAAGGTGCATCTGAGCCTGATGGTTGCTCACAGATCAATAGGATTACAACTGAATCAGTCCTTCCAGGCTAGTAGTTCCATAGCCTGGCAGCTCATCACAGTCTGATTGGATTACAACAGAACCTAAAAATGGGGAGAAAAAGAAACAGTCCATCACCAAAAGGAAAGAAGGAATCCCCAGAAAGCTCACTGAATGAAACAGAGGCAAATAAACTATCATATATGGGATTCAAAATAATGATGACAGAGAAGCTCAATGGGCTTAGCCAGCTCAAAGAAAACTACAAACAACTCCAAGGAAGCTACAAGGAACTTACTAAAAACTACATCAGCATTAAAAAGGACATGAAAACTATCAGTAAGAGCCAGGAGGAAATGAATAATACAATTTCTGAATTGAAGAATACAGTAGAAGGAATCAACAGCAGGCTAGAGGAAACAGAGGATCAGATCAGCGAGCTGGAGGACAACTTAGGAAAATATTCCAAGACAGTGGAACAGAATGAAAAAAGGCTGAACAAGAATGAGGAGGTGTTAAAACAGCTGCAAGACAACATGAAACACAATAATATCTGTATCATAGGGATACCAGAAGGAGAAGAGAAACAAGGAATGGAAAACCTGTTCAAAAGAGTAATGATAGAAAACTTACCTAACATGATGAGTGAAAACATTACTCAAGTTCAGGAAGCCCAGAGAGTCCGAATGAGGCTGAATCCAAACAGACCCACTTCGAGACACATTATAATTAAAATGGCAAATTTCAAAGATGAAGAGAGAACCTAAAAGCATCAAGAGAGAAACAGCAAATAACATATAAGGGGGCTCCAAGAAGGTTATCAAATAATTACTCAACAGAAACAGTACAAGCCAGAAGTGAATGGCAAAACATATTCCAAGTAATGAGAAACAAAGGCTTGCAACTAAGAATACTCTACCCAGCAAGGCTCTCATTCAAAATGGAAGGAGAAATAAGGAGTTTCACAGACAAAAGAAGACTAAAAGAATGCATCTCTACCAAACCAGCATTGCAAGAAATGCTAAAGGTTCTGCTTTAAAAAAAATGAAGAAACAGAGAGACAGAGAGGAACACAGGTACAAAGGGGGAAAATGGCAATAAATAAGTATTAATCAATAATTAACTTAAATGTAAACAGATTAAATGTGCCAATCAAAATGCACATGGAACATTCTCTAAGATAGACCACATGGTAGGTCACAAGACAAGCCTTCACAAATACAGGAAAACTGAAATCATACAAAGCATCTTCTCAGATCACAATGGATTAAAACTAGAAATCAACCTCAAGGGAAAAAACCAAAAAACATTCTAACTCATGGAGACTGAATAACATGCTTTTAAGTAAGGAATGGGTAAACAATAAGATCAAAGACAAAATCAAAAACTTTCTGGAAACAAATGACAATGAATACACAATAGCCCAAAACCTATGGGACACAGCAAAGGCAGTCCTCAGAGGGAAATTCAAGCAATACAGGCCTACCTAAAAAGGATAGAAGAAGCTTATACAAACAACCTAACCATGAAGTTGCAAGAACTAGAGGAGCAATAACAAAAAAAGCCCAGAACAAGTAGAAGGAAGGAAATTATCAAGATCGCAGCAGAATTTTAAATAACTTAGAGACTAAAACTACCATTCAAAGAATCAATAAGTCCAGGAGCTGGTTCTTTGGAAAAATAAACAAAACTGACAAGTTTTTAAACAGATTCATCAAGAAAAAGAGAGAGAGGATCCAAATAAACAAAATTGGAAATGACAGAGATAAAATCAAAACTGATACTTCAATAATACAAAAGATTGTAAGAAATTACTACAAACAACTATATAACAAGAAACATGACAACCTGGGTGAAATGGACAATTTCTGGAAATGTATTATCTACTTAAACTGCATCTAGAAGAAACAGAAATCCTGAATAGACCAATAACAACTAGTGAAATTGGAGAAGTAAAAAATCTCCCAAAGCACAAGAGCCCTGGACCAGATGGGTATACAAGTGAATTCTACCAAACAGTTAGAGAAGAATTAACTCCTATCCTTCTTAACCTATTCCAAGAAAATCCAACAAGAGGGAAGATTCCCAAACTCTATGAGGCCAGTATTATTCTAATCTCAAAACCAGGTCAAGACACAACTAAGAAAGAAAACCATAAGCCAGTATCTCCAATGAACAAAGATGCTAAGATTTTGAACAAAATATTGGCCAAACAGATACAGCAATACATTAAAAAGATCATACACCATGATCAAGTGGGTTTCATCCCAGGGATGCAAGGGTGGTACAAATCTGAAAATCAATAAATGTAATACATTACATAAACAAAATGAATGACAAAAACCATATGATCATATCAATAGATGCTGAAAAAGCATTTGATAAAGGGCAGCAACCATTTATGATAAAAAAAAACAAAACAAAAAAAAACTCAGCAAAATGGGAATAGACGTAGCATACCTCAACATCATAAAGGCCATATATGAGAAATCTAAAGCCAACATCATACTCAGTGGGCAAGAACTAAAAGCTTTCCCCCTAAGATCAGGAACAAGACAAAGATGTCCACTTTCTCCACTTCTGTTCATCATCATTTTGGAAGTTCTAGCCATAGCTATCAGAGAATAAAGAGGAATCAAATGTATCCAAATTGGAAAGGAGAAAGTCAAACTGTCATTATTTGCAGATGACATGATAGTGTACATTCAAAACCTGATAGGCTCCACCAAAAGCCTAATGGACCTAAGAAGTAAATTTACCAAAGTATCTGGATATAAAGTCAATATTCAGAAATCAAAAGCATTTTTGTATACCAATAATGAAACAACAGAGATAGAACCTAGAAAACAAATCCCACTTACCATAGCAACAAAGAAAATAAAATAGTTAGAAATAAACTTAACCTAGGAGGTAAAAGACTCAGAAAACTACAGAACACTAAAGAAAGAAATTAAGGAAGACACAATAAATGGAAGCATATACCATGTTCAAGGATGGAAAGAATTAATATCACTATAAGGTCCATACTACCCAAAGCAATCTATAGATTCAATGCAATCCCAATTAGAATACTAATGACATATTTCACAGATATAGAAAAAATACTTCAAAAATTTATATGGAAGCAAAAACACCCATGAATAGCCACAGCAATATTGAGAAAGAAGAACAAGGTAGGAGGAATCACAATACTGGACATCAAACTATACTACAAGGCTACTGTAATCAAAACAGTCTGAAACTTGCATAAGAATAGACATATAGATCAATGGAACATAATAGGGAACCGAGAAATAAACCCAGGACTCTATGGTCAATTATTATTTGACAAAGTGGGGAGGAACATAAAATGGTGTAAAAACAATCTCTTCAACAAGTGGTGCTGGTAGAACTGGACAGGCACATGCAAAAAAATAAAACTAGACCATCAACTTACACTATACACCAGAATAAACTCAAGATGGTTAAATGACTTACACATAAGCAGTGCCATCATAAAGGTCCTGGAGGAAAATATAAGCATTCAAATTTTAGGTATCCTACACAGAAATATGTTCACTGATACTTTGACCAAGGGCAAAGGAAATAAAAGGACAAATAAACAAATGGGACTATATCAAATTGAAAGGTTCTGTTCAGCTAAAGAAAACACCAGCAAAATTAAAAGGGAGCAAACTGTATGGGAAATATATTTGCCAATGATACCTCAGACAAAGGTTTGATATCCAAAATATATGAAGAACTTATGCAACTCAACACCAGGGAGACAGACAGCCCAATTAAAAAATGAGCTAAGGACCTCAACAGACAACTCTCAGGAAGACATACAAAGGGCCCAAAGGCATATGAAAGAATACTCAACATCACTAGCCATCAGAGAGATGCCAATTAAAACCACAATACCTGTCAGAATGGCCATCATCAACAAATTATCAAACAACAACTGTTGGTGAGGATGTGGGGGAAAGGGAACCCTGTTGCACTATTGGTGGGAATGCAGGCTGGTACAGCCACAATGGAAAACAGTATAAAGTTTCCTGAAAATTCTAAAAATGGAACTGCCTTTGATCCAGCAATTCCTCTACTAGAATTATATCTGTAGAACACTGAAACACCAATTCATAAGAATCTATGTACTCCTATGTTCATAGCAGCACTATTTACAATAGCCAAATACTGGAAACAGCCTAAGTGCCCATCAGTGGATGATTGGATCAAAAAAACTTTTGTATATTTACATGATGTTATACTACAAAGCAGAAAGAAAGAAGGAACTGCTACCCTTTGCAAGAACATGGATGGAACTGGAAAATATTATGCTTAGTGAAATAAGCCAGTAGGTGAAAGACAAATACCATATGACCTCACCCACTACAGGACACTAATGAACAAAATAAACAAGCAAAACATAACCAGGTACATGAATACAATGAATAGACCTTTAGTGGGTAGAGGGGAGGGGAGGGGTGGGGAGTAAGCAAAGAAGGTGAGCAGTTTAATCAAGGAACTAGTGTGGAAGAATCATGGACATGGACATCAAATAGGATTGACTTTGAAGGTGAGTGGGTAGGTGGGGAAGGGGACAAAGGAAATGAAAAAGGGGATAGATGTAATACAATAATAAAATTAATAAAAGAAGTACTCAATAAGGTTTTTTCTTATAATTTGCTATTTTCTATGATTTTGAAGTTATTTGTATTTATTGTAATGGTGTTGTAGAAATAATGTGTAATGTGCTACTGTGTAACTCCCTAAAATTCGTGTTCAGGGACATCACATTGGTACCTTGCTGCAAATGAGAGTATTCATACCATGAAAGTTAACAAATATACAAATCAGGGCTCTTACTTTCCTTTCTAGAGAGCTAGTTTGTAAAACCTAACCTGCACATCATTGGGTAGAAATATGAGCATATTGGTGAGAGGAATCCTGTGGAGGCAGAGGGAAGCCTGGGGGCTTGGCCATAGAAGATGACCCTGAGAGTGACCTTTTGGGGAAGGGAGGGTGTGCCTCTTTTAGTAGCCAAAGTTAAACAGGAAATAAAAACTATTTTCATGGAAATCTTTCCAGAATGGGTGACACAAGTTCCTGTCTTCCTATACAGGATACCTGTGGCCCAAGGACCCTCTGCCTTGGTAACCAGGGACATTATTAGGAACACCAGTGCTTATGGTAAGTGGTGATTCCTGGGGGATTTCTGAACACTGGGAACTCTAGAAGGGCATAGCTTTGCATAGTCACTGTTTTGTGTAGACACCTCTTCAATGCTGACTACTGTGCCTTAGTGAATATTCGCTGATAGAAGAAATTATGTCTAGGGCTATATTTTGTTTTATTCCCATACAAAATAGCTCTGTGGTCTTTGATGATGGCCTGGCCTGAAAGTATGACAGCTGGGATGAGGGAGTAACTTAAAGAGTAAAATACATAGGACTTGGATGAGGGATTAGATATGCAAGGTTAAAATAGAGGAATGCTTATTTCATAATTTAAATTATAAAAATTTCAGAGTAATAAGAATAATGAAGTCCGTCACTTAGACTTAATAGTTATTTACCATATTTGTCTCATCTACCTGTGACTGGTCCTGGGCAGCCTATTTGGAGCTATCAGTGATCCACAGCTTGTGGCTCCCTCTGCTGGGCCTGGGTGTGTGCAGAAACAACCAAGCTGCACAACCAGGCTGCTTTTACCAGCACTAGACCTGGGGAGGTGGGTGGTGCTCAGCTAAAGTCTCAAAGCTCCCAGTGATCTGCTTCTACCTATCTACAGCTTGCCTGTTTGTCTCAGTCACTGATGTAGCCCACAACTGTATCCCTCAGCAGGGCTTAAGCTCTGTAGGGTGGAGTGAGAGGGATTGCTGCAGGTGGGACTTTTGTTTCTCCTGCAGCTGATGCCACATGGAGGGGAGTACTCTGCCCAAGAAAGATGGTTTCTGCAGTATGGGGAATGGAAGCTGACCCTTCCAGGGATTCTGGAAGCTGAACTTTCACCTAAAGCAATCTATAGATTTAATACAATTATATAAAGATACCAGTGATGTATTTCACAAACTACAGCAAATACTTAAAACATTTATATGGAACCACAAAGGGCCCTTAATAGCAACACCAATTAGAAGAAAGAAGAATGAAATTGGAGGAATCAAGCTACCTAATATCAGATTATACTGTAAAGCCATAGTAATCAAAATAGCATGATACTGGCATAAAAACAGATCCATAGATCAATGGAACAGAGTAGTCCAGAAAAAACCCACACCTTTAGAGTCAATTAATATTTGGCAGAGGAAGCAAGCTCATACAATGGGCTAAAGATAGTTTATTCAATAAATGGATTTGGGAAAGTTGGATAGATATGTACAGAAAAATAAAACTAGACTATCTTCTTATGCCACTCACAACAATAAATTCAAAATGGATTAAAGACTTGAATGTTAGACTTGAAATCATAAAAATCCTAGAAGGAACTTTAGGCAGTAAAATCTTGGATATTGTTCATAGCAATATATTTTTATGATATATCTCCTCAGGCAAGGGAAACAAAAGAAAAAAATAAACAAATGGGACTACATCAAACAAAAAGTTTTTTTTTTTTTTTCCAGCAAGGAAGACCATTGGCCAACTGAAAAGACAACTCTCTGAATGAGAGAACATATTTGCTAGTGATGCATATGATAAAATCCAAAATTTATAAAGAGCTTATAAAACTCAACACTAATGAAACAAAAATATCCAATTAAAAAATGAGCAAAGGACCTGAATAGACACTTCTCCAAAGAGGATATACAGATGGCCAATAGACATATGAAAAGATGTTCAACATCACTAATAGTTAGAGAAATTCATGTTACATCACAGTGAGATATCCCTTATACCTGTCAGAATGGCCATCATCACTAAATCAACAAACAAGTACTGGTAAGGATGCAGAGAAAGGGGAATCCTTTTGCACTGTTGGTAGGAATGCAGATTGATGTACCCACAGTGGAAACCAGTATGGAGTTAGCCTCAAAAAATTAAATGGAATTAAAAATTTTGAATGACCCAGTGATTCCACTTCTGGGAATTTATCCTAAGAAACCCCAAACACTAATCCTAAAGAATATAAACACCCTTATGTTTGTTGCAGTGTTATTCACAATAGCTAAGATTTGGAGGTAGCCCCAATGTTGATCAGTTACACAATGGAATACTACTCTGCCATAAAAATAAGGAACTTTTACCCTTTGTGACACCATGGATGGACCTGGCAAACATTGTGCCAAGTGAAACAAGCCAGTCAGAGAAAGACAAATACCTTATGATTTCACTCATATGTGGAATCTAATGAACAAATTGAACTAACAAGCAAAATAGAGACAGACTCATAGATGGAGAGCAGCCTGATATCTCTGGGGTTGGGGGTGGAGGGATCAAGCGAAAAAGAACTCATGGACATGGACAACAGCGTGGTGATTGTGCAGGTGAAGGGCTGGGTAGTGGTGGAAGAGGGTATAAGGGGAATAAATGGTAATGGGAAAATACAATAAAAAATAATACATACACACAAATGAGAATTTGAGCAGGATTGCTAGATAAATTTCAGGTTGCCCAGTTTTGCATTTCAGGTAAACAATAAGTATTTTTTAGTGCAAGTATGTCCATGAAATATTTGGATATACTTATACTAAAAAATTGTTCATCATTTATCTGAAATTCAAAGGTCACTGGATAAATTGTGCTTTTATTTGATGAATTTAGCAATGCTAAGCTTTGTATACCTCTAGGGCATCTGAAAATGTCCAATTGGACCCTCAAGTAAGTGGTTAGAGAGGTTAGAACATTGCAGACTGTGTATTCCAGGAGGGAGTTAAGAGGAGAAACATAAATGCCCCTCACTGAGAATTTACCTTGTGCTAGGCACTGGGTGTGTTGTCTAGCTGTGTTCTCACCTTCCCCTAAGAACACTGGGAGATAGGTAGTCATCCCATTTTACAGGTGAGAATGCAGAGGCTCAGAGGATCAGTGACTCCTCCAGGGGCTGAACTAGCTCTGTGTTCTCTAAACTTGTGCCACCCTATTTGGGAAGCTCTCCTCATGCAGTTGGATCCATGGAAGAGCCAGCTTTCACTCTGCTCCATGCTCACACAGTAAGCGTAGTGGGATTCACAAGCTGTGCTTCTTCAAGGAGTTGACAGCAGGAAAGACCTAAAGTTCCTGTGCCTCCTGAGAGCCTCAGCTCATCACAGCCTCATTAGGGACTCCTGTTTGGAGCCAGGCAGTGTGATTGGTGGGAGAGCCAGGGCTATAGATTTCATATTCTCTACAGGGAACATCAGCAGCTGAGGTGAGGGATGGCAGTGGAGGGGGCATTAGACAAGTGAATAGGATGATTAACACTGCAGGAGTGCAGAGGCAAGCACCTGACCTCACTGGGGGTCCTGAGTGCTCTGCAGGCCCAGTCCTAGAACATGGGTATGTCCTCCTCCCCTCCCCTCCCGTTCTCTCCCCTCCCTGATGTTGGCCATGGGTAGGCCTCTGGGGCTCAGAATCTCCTAAGCCCTGAATTTAGGAGGTTACAGATTGTGCAAACCCAAGTTGCTATACGACTAGTCATGTGAGATACTTGGTCATTTTCTTGTAATTTGCCATTGGTCTACCTGTTGGGGCTTGGGAGCTGCTCCCTATGGCCTATGCTGCTACAAAAGACACTTCAAAAGGCCAAGAACCAGAGGTTTGGTAGGGATTCTGGGGTGAGGATTTTACTGACAGATGAAGAAGGGAGAATAAAATGGGCATCAGTGCAACATGGTACAGATTGCTTCCAAACTGACCAGTTAGTGGTTGAAGTTACATCATTAGAAGTTAGAAGGAAGAACAGAGGGATGCTATGGGAAAGGAAAGAATGAATGACAGAAGATCTACTGCGCACAGGTGTGGGAGGAAGCAGATGCAGCTGGGAAGGCCAACCTCTCCTTGAAGCAGCCGGAGAAACAATGGTTTCAATAGGCTTTGGTAGGAGGATGAGTGTGTAGTTTAGAAACTTAGAGGGGTGACAACAGACTGTGATGGTAACTGGCCAGATATCCTTCTAGGGCTGTTGCAAAACTGAGCTTCCCTAAGCCATTTTATTAATCATCCAAGGAGAGACCAACAGTGCCTTTGTTAGTCACAAATGATTTTGCATTGGGGAGCCTTAGGGATGCAGGAGGGGAGGTCTGAAAAATTAATACCTAAATTATAATGTAGAAAATATAAGGGCAGCAAGTCAGAGAAACTTGCCCTGGGAAAAAGAAAACCAACTAGAGATTTAATGACTGTGTCTGTGTATGTTTAAGGAGTGGAAGTCCCCCTAGCTGAATCCAGTTCTTTAGGAAGTTTGTCTGATTTTAAAAACTGTTAATAATTTTTTTAAATTTAATTTTTCCAAAAACAATTTGTTTTTCTCTCTTAAGTCAGTGTATATAGACACTCACCTATTCAAATACAATCTTGGAAAGGAGTGTTATTAATAATGACCTAGGTTCCAAGGTTTCTTAAAATCATATGCTGGAACTAAACTATTGTACATATGAAGGGATCTTGGAGATTATAACATTCAGTTCTCATTGTACAGGTGAGGCACAGGTTGACCTTAGCCTTGCCTCATGTATGGTGTCAGGCCAGGCTGAGCCTGCACGAGCTCTGACCACAGCAGCTTGTCACTGCTTTCTCCATGCCACGTCACTCCATATCACTTCACTTCTTCACTCCAAGGCAGGCCGTAAAAGCCTGCCAGAATCCCTTTTCAGCAAAGCCACCCCAATTTCTCACTTACAGGAAAACAGACTTGAACTCCTTTTCTTTACATTTACATGAGTCAACCTTCTAGGTGTTAGGCAGGTTTTTAGGATACAGATTTCCTCTGAAATCACAGATAATTTATTGACACATACTTTGAGTTATTTTTACAGGAACAAGAATTTGCCAGATAGAAAATTGCTCACTGACCACAGTCAGGCAAACCCAATACTAGCTGGCACTGGAGGACTAATGATCAGAAATCTTAAAATATGTCTTTGTAACTCCATCAGAAGACACCTTGGAGCTGATCACACACTGAAGAACCCTGTTTCCAATTTTACCCTTTAAAACCAATTGTCAACAAGTGAATGTGCACTTGGGTCTTTGAGCTAATGGGGTCCTTTCAAGGGCACCCATAAAATAAAGCTATTTTCTTTCCTGCACCCCAGTGCAGGCTGACTGGCTGTCTGCCACACTGGGTGAGCTGATCATTGGTGTAATATTGGCTGTAGGGAAGTTCTTGATGATATATTAAGGGGAGTGATACAACTTCTGACACCAAAATGTATGAGTTTCCCCCACATTTTGTAAATCTCTGACACCAACTGGGAGCCTTAACAATTCAATTCAATCTGACACAAACTCCTGGAGTTAGCGCAGACCCACAGGTTAAGGGCTCAGTCCTACAAGACTGTCCCCATTTGCAGGATCCCCTTTTCAAATGCCAGGGCCCAGCCATCTTCTGGCTGGCTGTACATTTGGGAGTTCTCTCAACTTCCTCTTCAGTTTTTGTAATTTGCTAGAATAACTAACAGAACTCAGGAAAACACTTATATTTTCTGATTTATTATAAAATATACAGTGCAGGGACACCAGGTAGAAGAGATGCACAGGGCAAGAAGACATGGGAGCTGCCTTCTTCAGCATACCACCTCCCTGCACCTCCAATCTGAAAGTTCTTCGAACTCTATTGTTGAGAAAGTTTTTCTTTTTAATAAAGGCTTTATTATATAGGCAGGATTGATTAAATCATTGGCCATCAGTGATTGAATTTGCTCTCCAGTTTCTGTCCCCTCCCCAGAGATCAAGGCAGGGTTCAAAATTCTAATCACTGGTTGTTTTTTCTGGCCACCAGCCCTATCCTGAAGTTACCTAGGTACCCCCTGCCTGAGCTAACTTATTCCAAAAATGTTAAAAGCTCTGTGCCAGAAACTGGGGACAAAGACCAAGTATTCTTTATTGTGTCACAGGCTCTGAAGGGAACTGTGATCCAGTAAGGGCAATAAGGCAGAACTAGCTGGATGACAGTGAGGGAGTTAATGTCTGAAGAAGAAATGAGGGTGGGGTGAAGCTATTCATGGCCAGTGAGGAAGGAAGAAGGCAATACTTCCTGCAAAAATGACAAGATAATGGTTTGGAAGGGGAAGGACTTAGACTCATAGAGATGGAGGGAGAGACTTTGTGATGGGTAGGCCCAGAAAGAAAAAGCAAGTGGCTCCCAGACATGAGGGACCCACTTCCTGTGGCTGGAATGTGGTGTCTGGGGAGTAGGACAAGGGGTGAGATGTTAGGATTGGTCTTTTGAGGTTAGACTGTGGTGAGCTTTGACTATTAGTATTTTGGTAGCAGTCTGGGTCATTCAACTGTTGATGAAGGGAGAGTCAGCTCTGTTCACTTGACAGAGCTGAACTCTCAGATAGTTTATATGGCAGCACCCTGTGGAGTGGCCTAGGGTTGCCAGAGACTGGAAGGGAATTGGGAGACTGAAGCAAAAGTCTCCAATTGGACCTATAGAGCAGAATGATTAAAATATAATGCTCTCATGATGTCTTCAGCTTGCAGGATCCCATTTCCTGAGAAGGACTTTCTTTGACCAGTGTCAAAGCCACAATGGTCCTGGTGGAATGGTTTCTGTGGTGGCCAGGACATGGACTGCTCCTGAAAATCCATCCCAGGAAGGAAAAAACCCAAGATAAGGCAGCCTCAGGTACTGTTTTCTCCTGTCACCTTAATCTACCACTAGTGGGTTTCATGTAACACTCCTATGTCTCTGCCGTTGATTCCAAATGTATAAAATAACCTGTAAAAGTGCCAACCCTGAACACCACTGCTAGGTACAGGCAGGAGGTCATAGCCCCATCAGCTCCTGACTTTGTGTCAGGTGAATTTTAAAAAATTTAATTTTATTGTATTACATCCATCCCATTTCAACTCCCCTCTTTACCCATCCCCACGCACTCACTCCCCCCAAAATCAATCCCACTTGTCCATGTCCATGGCTCTTCCACACCAGTTCCTTGACTAAACTGCTCCCCTTCTTTGCCTACTCCTCCCTCTATGCCCTCCCCTCTGTCCACTGAAAGTCATTGTATTCATGTATCTGGTTCTGTTTTCCGTGTTTGTTTTCTTTATTAATGTCCTGAAATGGGTGAGATCATATAGTATTTTTCTTTCACTGACTGGCTTATTTCACTAAGCATAATACTTTCTAGTTCCATCCATGTTGTTCCAAAGGGTAGGAGTTCCTTCTTTCTTTCTGCTGTGTAGTATTCCGTTGTGTAAATGTACCAAAGTTTTTTGATCCAATCATTCACTGATGGGCACTTAGGCAATTTCCAGCATTTGGCTGTTGTAAATAAAGCTGCTGTGAACATAGGGGTACATAGGTTCTTATGAATTAGTGTTTCAGGGTTCTTCAGGTATAATTCTGGTAGTGGAATTGCTGGATCAAAAGGCAGTTCCATTTTTAGTTTTTTGAGGAAACTACATACTGTTTTCCATAGTGGCTGCACCAGCCTGCATTCCCACCAACAGTGCAGCAGAGTTCCCTTTCCCCCACATCCTTGCCAACACTTGTTTGATTTGTTGATGATGGCCATTCTGACAGGTGTGAGGTGGTATCTTACTGTAGTTTTAATTTGCGTCTCTCTGATGGCTAGTGATGTTGAGCATTCTTTCATATGCCTTTGGTCCCTTTGTATATCTTCCTCCAAGAGGTGTCTGTTGAGGTCCTTTGCCCATTTTTTAATTGGGCTGTTTGTCTCCCTGGTGTTGAGTTGCATAAGTTCTTTATATATTTTGGATATCAAACTTTGTTTGAGGTATGATTGGCAAATATGATTTCCCATACAGTTTGTTCCCTTTTAATTTTGCTGATGGGGTGGCTGCAAGCAAAAGTTTCTGTTCTGTAAGCTGAACAGAAACTTTTCAGTTTGATATATTTCCATTTGTTTATTTGTTCTTTTATTTCCTTTGCCCTTGGAGAAGTATCAGAAAACATATTTCTACATAGGATATCTAAAATTTTACTGCCTATATTTTCCTTCAGGACCTTTACGGTGGCACTGCTTATGTTTAAGCCCTTTATTCATCTTGAATTATTCTGGTGTATGGTGTGAGTTGGTGGTCTAGTTTTATCTTTTTCCATGTTGCTGTCTAGTTCTCCCAACACCACTTGTTGAAGAGACTGCTTTTACTCCATCTTATGTTCCTTCCCCCTTTGTCAAATATGAGTTGACTATAGAGTCCTGGGTTAATTTCTGGGCTCTCTATTCTGTTCCATTGATCTATATGTCTATTCTTATGCCAGTACCATGCTGTTTTGATGACAGTAGCCTTGTAGTATTGTTTGAAGTCCGGGATTGTGATTCCTCCTACCTTGTTCTTCTTTCTCAAGATTGTGG
>PVIW01005822.1:0-98459 GCA_004026585.1 Noctilio leporinus | reverse complement strand
GAATAGGCCTTCAGTGGTCAGGGGAACAGGGTAGGGGGGAGGGAGAGGTAGAGGCAAAGAAGGGGAGCAGCTTAGACAAGAACCTAGTATAAAGGAACCATGGACATGGACAACAGGTGGGATTGACTTTGGGGGGAATGGGTGGGTGGGTGGGGGGACAGAGGGGAGCAAAAAGGGGATGGATGTAATACAACAACAAAAAAATTAAAAAAAAAAAAAAAAAAAAAACATTAACCTGTATCTAAATCGTGAACCTAGCCGAATAAATCCTGATCGCTGAGAACCCTTTTGGACAGGGCCTCGAAGACGGAAGAAGGCATGATGCTCCACAGCACATTTCCATAAATGTTTGCATGCTTTTGGATGGTCCAGTCTAAAGACAAATGTATGCTCTTGCTCTTTGCCCTGAAAAGGAAAAGAAGGCAAAAAAAGGTTATTATTAGGTTTAACATTCCTGTTCTGCCCTGGCTGATGGCTCAGTGGATTGGTGCCAGCCTGCAAACCTAAAGGTGGCTGGTTCAATTCCCAGCCAGGGCACATAACCAGGTTGCAGCCCAGGTCTCCAGCCAGGGGTGTAGCTGAAGGCAGGTGAAAGGCAACCATACACTGATGCTTCTCTCCCTCTCTGCCTCCCTCCCTTCCCCTCTCTCTAAAAATAACAAATAAAATCTTAAAAAAAAAAAAAATTCCTGTTCAATTACTCAGCTACAAATACAACCCCAATGATACCAAGAATCAAATAAGGCATTTGGTTTGCTTCCTGAAACTCAGGTACTCTATAGCTCCCAATGTAAAAAGAAAGAGTTGAAATCAAGCTGTCCATTTTCTCAGCCAATAAAATTATTACTAAGAGGGTCCTCTCAACTTATATGATCTCATTTCTCAGAAATACATAAAATGAGGTTTTATCTGCCACACTTTGGGATAAAAGTATAACTAGAATTTAAAGGGTCATATAAGAGCTGGCAATACATAGCATATCAACAGACTTGAAGTTGTCCATGTTCTTTGTCATAGTAACCATACTCATAGGAATCTATGATAGTTAACATTCATAAGCACTTTCCTGTGAATTATTTCAATGAGCAGTTACTACCATTAGACCCATTTTACAGGTAAGGAAACTGAGAGTCAAGAAAGTGAACTCAAGGTCACAAAGCTAGTAAGAAAGGAAGCCAAATTTGAACCTAGCCTTTCGGACTCCACAGCTTAAGTTTATAATATTTAAGCTATACTGACTCTCCAGGAAAAAAGATTTTCTAAACAACAAAATTTACAGCTAAAGATTTTCTTCAGTGTCATTTATAACAGTAAAAAGTGGTCAAAAAGGCCCTGGCTGGTGGCACAGTGGATAAGGCACCAGCCTGCGAACCCATAGGCCGCTGGTTTGATTCCCAGCCAGGGCACATAACCAGGTTGCAAGCCAGGTCACCAGTCAGGTCTGTGGCTGGAGGCAGGTGAAAGGCAACCATACATTGATATTTCTCTCCCTCTCTTCCTCTCTCCCTTCCTCTCTCTCTGGAAATAATAAATAAAATCTTAAAAAAAAAAAAAAAGTGTTCAAAAAAAAATTTTAAACCTAACTGGTCCAAAATAAAAGAAATAATAATGGTATATTTTTAAACTCTACAGAGATAAATGAATTTAATGCACTATTTTAAAAAATTCATTATTATAGAATACTACATATAGATTAAAATACATGAATTAGATCTACATGGCTATGTCTACACCTGTTTAGGTAAAACAGGCAAGCCACAACATATATATTTATATACATATTTATGTATTTATATTTATATATATATATACACACACACATATATATAATATACAGGTTGCATGTAATCAATTGACAATAACTTTGCATCTCCTTATTTCACATGCTTATTAATTTTGAAAAACTATGTTTCTAAGGTTATGAGTTAACATCACTTGTTTCAGATATAAAGTATTAAATTCTGAGAGCAACCATCACATTGAAAGAATACAATGTTAGAGCAACCATAGTTTTTGGACTGCATGCAGGGCAAACTGCTAAAGAAATTGTGGACTTCAACAACATCCCTTTTATGTACCGTTTACAACATGAAGAAGGTGTATGATACTGATCCTGATGATGCCACACCAACAAGGAAAACACATAACGCATGCAAGAATCACACAAGTCCAGATATTGTACAGAGTTCAATCTTCATCAGTGAAGATCTAGGATGTTTCCCTTGACCTTTTGAGAGAAGTAGCTGTACCATGGATGAAGCAAGTCGCAAATGGATGTCATTTTATCTTCCAACAAGACGGCACACCAGCACATCATGCCAAAAAGGTGCAAGAATTTCTCAGTGTCAATGTTCCTGAATTCTGGTCAAAGGAAATCTGGTCACCTAGTTCACCAGATGCAAATCCTTTAGACTATTATGTATGCAGCATTTGTGAAAGAGAAGTTAATAAACAACCTCATTCCAATAGAGGCTGTTAAAGCTAAGATTGAAAACATTATGATGTTTTCACCATAAAGAAAAGTTAATGAAAGTATGCTCAAGATTCTGAAGTTGAATCGAGTCTATTATTGCAGCAAATGGAGACTTTTATGAACAATTTAAAAAATAATGACTATGTTTATATATTTATATATAAAAATAAATTTATTTCAAAATATACACTTCTGTGATATGTTATTTCACTAAAATTTTGCCAACTGAGCACGTGCACCCTGTATATTATATAATTATATATATAATTTATATATTTTAAACAATTCTACCATGTATTTATATTTGGAAAATGTTAGAAGGTATAAGAATAATGCCCTCCCAGAATAGTGGCTAGCTACAGGGAAGGAATGGGCAAGCTGCAGGAATTAGACCCAAGCAGTATCAAATATACTGTTATTAATTTATCTATCTCTAAAAGATAATTCTGAAGAAACAATGCCAAAAATGTTATCTAAATGAGTGAAATGCTATCAATTTTATAATTTGTTTAAATTTTTTGGTATATTTAAATATTTTATAACTTAAACTGCTATGTCATTTAAAATATTTTATAAACTCTGTATAGTTTCTTCATAACCTTGATTTAGACATAGATTCTTAAATTTTTAAAATTTTTTAAATTTAATTAAATTAATTAATTTATTTTAAAATTTTTATTGTTGTTGTATTACATCCATCCCCTTTTTGCTGCCCTCTGTACCCCTCCCCACCCACCCATTCCCCTCAAAGTCAATCCCAGCTGTTGTCCATGTCCATGGTTCCTTTATACTAGGTTCTTGTCTAAGCTGCTCCCCTTTCTTGCCTCTGCCTCCCCCCTCCCCACAACCCCCTTCCCCCTGACCACTGAAGGCCTATTCACTATATTCATATATTTGGTTCTGTTTTGCTTGTTGTTAGTTTTGTTCACTATTGTCCTGTAATGGGTGAGAGATTCTTAAATTTTAAGACAGAAAAAGTAATGACAACAAAGGAAAAAATTTATAAACTGTATACATTAAAATGGAAACCCTCTTATGTATCCAAAAGATACTAAGAGTGGAGTTGAGAGGCAAACCAGGTAGTAGAAGATACTTGCAACACATATCTGGAAAAGAACTATTATCTAGAATATATAAAGAATGTCTTTGGTGGGAAAAATAATTACATGATCCAAAAGAAAAATGAATGAAAGATTTGAACCTAAAATGAAATTCCATTTTTCATCTTTCAGATAATGTGATTACTCCAGGAACAGGTTTCTAGATACTTGCCAATGTACAAATTAATGTCTATACAGTAAATGTCAATTAATTGAGAACTGATTAAATAAATCAGGATATGCCTTAGAATACTATGCAGTTTTAGTTCACTTTTTAAATAAGAACAAAGAAGCACTTTATGTACTGCTATGAAAAAGATTCCAGGTAATAATGTAAAGTTAAAAAAGAATAAGAAGAGAACAGCATATAATACAAGGTCTGTCCCGAAAGTATCAAGCCAACATGTCACTATAATTAAATCAGTTTGCACTCAATACTTTTGGGAGAGACTTCAGACGCTAACTTGTATTAAAAATATCTATATCTATCTCTCTCTCTCTATATATATATATATATAAATATATATACACACTGATATAAGGCTCTGGCTGGTGGCACAGTGGATAAGGAGCTGGCCTATGAACCCAAAGGTCGCTGGTTCAATTCCCCAGTCAGAGCACATAACCAGGTTGCAAGCCAGGTCTCCAGCCAGATCTGTAGCTGGAGGCAGGTAAAAGGCAGCCATATATTGATATCTCTCTCCCTCTCTGCCTCTTTCACTTCCCCTCTATCTAAAATTAATAAATATTCCCTGGCTGGTGGCACAGTGGATAAGGTGCTGGCCTGCAAACCCAAAGGTCGCTGGTTTGATTCCCAGCCAGGGCAACATAACCAGATTGCAAGCCAGGTTTCCAGCCAGGTCCGTGGCTGGAGGCAGGTGAAAGGCAACCATACATTGATATCTCTCTACCTCTCTTTCTTCCCTTCTCTCTGAAGAACAATAAATAAAATCTTTAAAATAAATAAATAAATAAATACTGATATACACATTTGCTTGCATATATGTATAAGATAACTTTAAAAAAGATATCCAAGAAGCTAATACTGATTTGTGTATTACATCAAATCTAAAATGTTATTAACTGTAAAATGCAGAACTATTTTATGGCCCAAAAAGAACAAGTGTCACCAAATAAATTATGAACATTATTTCCTTAACACATAGAATATATTTTACTCTTCTTGAAGGGCTATCTTTAGATTTACATACATATATTATTTAATCACATGTGTTTACATAAAAAAGAAAATATTGGTAAAACATTTTAAAACGTGACATCTGCCTCTTCTGAATCCTTTTCAACTCATTTGTTAACAATATAATGATAATACTCTGCGCCACCAAGAGTTTTTTTTTTATGACCTATTATTGTCTTTATGATTTTCTTCCAGGCTGTGTGATAGGATAATCCTTTGTTACATACCTGGCTTGCAACCTGGTTATGTGCCCTGACTGGGGAATTGAACAAGCGACCTTTAGGTTCACAGGCTGGTGCCAATCCACTGAGGCTTGGCACCAACCAGGGCTCAAGAATTTTTTAAATAGGCAATACCTAACTATTAAGTTAGGGGCACTGAGCTCTTTTTCCTTAGATTGTGAAATAAGAAAAGAAATGACAATAGCCAATATAACAATAACGATCTGGTATGAATAAATCAAAATAATACCTCTTTCTTTTGTCAGATGGACAAAAAATATATTTTTTGGAATGCCACAGAATTTTGGTAATTAGTTTATGTGTCGTGAAATTAAAAAATGACTGTAAATGGCTGGCATAAAGTATAGCACCACCAAAACCAGGCTACAAACTAGTTCTCTTATTCCCTAAAATTCATCTGGTTCCTCACTCTACCTAGCCCCAATCAGTGATCTAGTCTCCATTCCTATTAAGTTTGCAATTCCAAGAATGTCATATAAATAAACACATATAGTCATGATCTTTTGAGTCTGGCCTCGTTCACTAAGTGTAAGGTATTTTAAATGGACCTATGTCATCATGTATATAAATTAG
This sequence comes from Noctilio leporinus, assembly GCA_004026585.1. Lineage (NCBI taxonomy): Eukaryota > Metazoa > Chordata > Mammalia > Chiroptera > Noctilionidae > Noctilio > Noctilio leporinus. The sequence goes on along the minus strand of PVIW01005822.1, from coordinate 92,873 downwards.
GAACTAGACTTAACTAAAAAAGAAAAGTAATCCCTAGATTAGAATACTTCATTTAAAAATATAAGGTAGATCCTTTTATCTTTTCAATAGATACTAAAGGATAAAGTTACTCAAATGTAATTTGTACACATGTGAGATCTATTATCAATGAAGAAAAAAGAATAGTCTTTTATATTGTCTTTAATCATAGAGACCGAAAAACTGTATTTTTAGGATGGTGTGATCTAAGCAAGATATTATTTAATTAACTTATCAATTATACTAAGTTCTATGGCTCTTTAAAACAAGAAACATTTTCCTCTTTTAGAAATTTAAGTTACGATATAACATAGTCATTGTTAATAAGTAATGCAATGCAATTCCCACCTGATCATCATCTTCTACCACCACCAGGGTTAATTTATTCTTCTTAAAATCCAATCTGGTTATCTTAGGCCTGTAATAATATGAGAATAATAGTCAAATTTCAAATAAATGAGCCAGATTTCAAATAAATGTCCTCTAAGCTTAACAAAAATGCTGTTGTTAGTTCAAGCACATTAGTCATCTAATTTCTGAATTGAAAACTGGTAAGCGTAAACCTAACCTGCATTACCCATCAAAAAAGCCTCCAATCATAAAAACAGTTAATAGAAAAAAATGTTTCAAAAGCAATAACTAGCAAAATTAATGTCACACATTTACCAGGCACTAACAAAAATGTTAAGGAGCCCTGACCAGGTGGCTCAGTTGGTTGGAACATTGTTCCATACACCAAGAGGTGATTCCCAGTCAGGGCATGTAACTAGGTGGTGGGTTCAAAATCCAATTGGGCGCGTATGGGAGGCAAATGATTGATGTGTCTCTCTTACATCAATGTTTGTCTTTGTCTGTCTGTTTGTCTCTCTCTCCCTTTCTCTTCCCCTTCCTCTCTGTCTAAAATCAACAAACACAACCCCAAATGAGGATTTAAAAAAAATGTTAAGGGAAAAAGAATGAAGAAATCCATATTAAATATTTCATAGGTTCCCAACTATGGTGCAAGAGATTCTCCAGGCCTAATGTCAGAGCAGTAACACAGGAGCTAGGAAAGATTGTAAAGCTGTTTTAAAGGCAAAGAGGAATACAAATTATTGATTAGGATCTTTCAACTCCATTTTCTACAGCAATTTTGGTTTGAGAAAATATACTTTTAATTTAAAAATAATTTTTTACCCTCACTTTATGGCCCACTTTCCAATTCTATCTCCCACTTGTGCTAAAATCCTAAATAGCTTATACTTCTGTGTGCTATATAAATTGTCAAAACAATGCAACTCTCACTAATTCTTAAGTATAACTTACATAAAATATAATTGTAAAACACAGCTCAGTTACAAGAGCTGTACTAAGAGCTGCAAGTTCAACAGGTGGAGGATGGGGGAGGATCCATCACTTACTTAAGTGTAGCAAATACTTACATAATGCCTAGTAAGTATCAGGTAGTCTTCTAAGTGTTTTACATATATTAATTCAATTCATTCTAACAACAACCTATGAGGTGGTACAAAAGATGCTTTACCTCTTTGCTTAGAGCATTTTCTGACTACTCAGCATATCCCATTAGCTCACTGGGCAAGATGGAAGTGTCAGAGAATTAATACTCAAGAACTGGGTAAATAAATACCCCAGCTCCCTCACCCAGCATGGGATAGTAATAAAGGTGGTTCCACTCAAGTCTCTCAAGAGAGTCCCTAGCAGGGACACCTGGATGCAAAAAAAAAAGGAAAGAAAAGAAATACTATCTTCAACTTTTTAAGGGGAAATACTTTTCAACCTAAAATTCCATTCTCAGCTCAATTTATCAAGAAAGCTTAAAAGAAGAAATGTATCATTTTCAGGCATTCAAGGATTCAAATAATTTAACTCCTATTACCTTTTCTTAGGCAGTTAAAAGAAAATATAGGAAAAAAACATGGGATCCTGGTTAAGAAACAGAAAATTGGAACTCCCAACATAAAAGCTATAGAGCAGCTTAGAGAGCAAACAGGTCACATTAAAACAGAAGAATCATTTGATATAACCCTTGAGAATTTGTAAGAACTTCAGGAAGGCACAAAGATAGGTAATTTAAAAGAATGTGTGTGGTGTTATGCAGACATTGGGGAAAGGGGTGCCAAGAGCTCTAGAAAAAACAAAAAGCTGTATGGTAGGAAAGATAATCCCAGTTGTAAGTTTAAGGATTTTGGATTTTGGGGTTGATCAAGAAAAAGGTAAGAGATAGCAGTATTGTATAACAAGATTTATCAAGAGGTGGTTGGACAGGGTTGCACAGTGGGGAACACCTTCACAGCAGAATATCCAGAGACAAATGGCACAGGAACCACCACCTAGAAGGGGAAGAGGGCGCAGGAACTACCAGGAGAGGGGAATGGAAGAGAGGGCTTGTGTACCTAGGTAATGGCATTCAGTAGCGAGGGGGGACTCTAGGTCAGAGAGCTCTAAAGGGTAGCAGTGGTTTGGAGTCTTATATAGCTAAAATATTTGGTTAATCTATTCCTAGCAATTTTCAGTAGGATGTGCAAAAAAGATGAGCTCTAAATAATTACAAATATACTTACTGGGCTATATGTAAAGCAAATGGATGTGTAAGAATTTGAGTTTTGTGCTGGCAAACTTTGAGCTAAATACTAGCCCTCACATCCTCACATAGGGGCCAACGCACAGAGGCCATCTTCAGCCCATGTACATAACACCGATACACTACTAACACCTGTAACAGTTCTAATGCAGGCATAATAAATGTAAACACTAGTTTCTGATTTTCAGCTTTTAAAACCAACCAGACAAAACCTGAAGAACTTAATTATGGTTATGAAATCCAAGTTGCATCTATCCTTGACGGAAAGCACAAACATGATTTAAAAGTTTGGGTGACAGAAATCAGGACACAGAAAGAGAAGTATAGCTTAAAAGGACATGTAAAAGTATTAATATCTTCCTCTCACACAATGAGGAATAAAAAGACTGTCTATGGAAAAAGACATATTAAATATAGTACTGACATAACTACATGACAAGAGTGTACATGTGAATACTTAATACACACAGAAAAACATAACAGTTATATTAAAACATGCATTGTGACATACCTTGAAACTAATGGAAAATGCTGATAGAAGAGTTTTAATGGGACTAAAGATGGGTAGGAGTATGATGGCAGAGTTTCAATTCACTTACAAGCTTTACAGAACTATTTGATTTCCAAATTCTATTTTATGTATTAACATCACATAAATGTTCTTACACATTAAAAAAACAAAACAACAATACAAATCTTTGACATTAATTTAACTCTGCTTACCAAAAAAATAAGCCAATTTTGGTCTCGCCTTCAAAAACAAGAACTCCTGTTGGGGTTAGTCCCAAGCTATAGTCATTCCCGTCTCTAGCCTAATTTAATGAAAACAAAATGTGTTAACTTTATTTGCATAAAATAAGTTTCACAATTTTGCACAACTGTTTTAATTTTATTTTCACAGTGAATTAATTATATACTGGTAGTATTAATATGCAAGGTGTTTTCAATGATTAGAGTATCCAAAACAGCATTCTCAGTAAAAGTAATGTGTACATTTAGTTCATTGAAATACTAGTTTTAAGGTATGTCTTCACTGAAAATAGTTATACTACCACTTCAACAAAAGCTCTTCCCAGATTCTTCCCATTCTACATTCACCACTTAAATCACAAATTTTGAAAAGAACTGCCTTTTAAGGGACAATTTAGCTCCTTAAACTAGAAATAACTGAAATCTCTACACAAGCTATACTAAAGTTTATACAAGTCCTCTCAAGTTACAGATTTTTAACTTTGCTTCCTATGTTACCTTTTTATTGAGACTACTTAGTTTACATAACATGGTATGAAATAAAAAGTGGTTTTAAAAACTAAAAAAAGAAAATAACAGCTTAAAATAATATATACTTTTTGAAAGTTTTGTTTCTCTTCTTTCTTATCATTAACCTTTATGTGAGGTTCTTATTCAGTATTTAACCTCAGCCTTTTATAACCACACATGGAATTTGCATGCTACCCCATGCAAATTCCATAGCTTCTCTCAGATTGAAAAATCTCATAGCTTAAATCTTGAAAGAATAAACTTTTTCAAAAGCATCACAACACAGTGCTTACCTTGACCACATGCATATCAACCCCATACATTTCTAGCCATTTCGCTTTATTCAGATAATTGGTTTCAGCTTGTGCTGGTGTCTGACCTCTAAAATTTAAAAAACAAGTTTTTAAAATAATAATAAATGCAAAATAAATTCTACACCAAGTATAGAACTAGAAGAAAACAAATATGAGATCATTATTATAGTGATGTTAAAGAAAGTGTGACATAATGTCAAGTACCTGTATTCCTTCCATTTCTCAAAAATAGCCAGCTCCATTTCTTCTGTCTGAGTGGGCATGAACCTGAACTCAGATACAAGTTCAGGACTATGCTCAGCAAGATCATGGTCACCAAGTTCAGCTACAAACGTAAGTTTCACAAAGTTATATTTTGTTAATAATTTTTCACAACCAGTTTTATTAATAAATATTGCCAGGATTATAAAGATTCTTTCTTAAACTACCAGGAATTCACAACATCCAAGCCATTCCCAAAATTTAACCTAGCTTACACTTAAGACTTCTCTGTCTATACACACAAATCACCTATTTGTGGTTGGTGGTATATTTCCAATTAAACATATTTAATTTATTCATCTCTCATGATGTTTAGTTTTTGTGTGAAAACCTCTTCCTAGACTTTCACAGAGAAATACCTTTTGACCTTATAAATAAAGAATATTTAGCAGTTCTTCACAATTAGCTGCTATCTGTTAAGATTCTAATATGCAAAGAATGTGACATCATATACTAATGTAAGATGTTGTACTCCTAGAATTTTTAATTATTAATCCTAAAGAAATAACAAAAAATCTGCCAAAAAATATTTGAGGAAGGAAGGCACTAGAAAAAAAGTGAACAATACACAAACATTCATATACTCATCTGTGGCTATCTCTGAACTGTGAGTTTGGGGAGAAAGGAAAACATTCTAATTTTCTATATATTTTTCCCTGTAAAACAATATTTTACTCAGTACAAAATTAAAAGATTGCCATTTTTATTAAAATTGTAGCTGTCAAAGAGAAAAATGCAAGAGAAAAACAGTAACATTATTCATTTTTAGAGAGAGGGGAAGCAAGGGAGAGAGGGACATTGATGTGAGAGAGAAACATCAGTTGGTTGCCTCCCACATACACCCTAATCAGAAGCTAAACCCGCAACCCAACCCAGGCATTCGTCCTGACCGGGAATCAAACAGGTGACCTTTTACTTTGCAGGATGGCATGCTAACAACTGAGCCACATCGGTTAGGGTGATAATAACATTATTTATTAAGCACCTACTCTACACACTAGACATGTTGCAGATATACTGTCAGTTAACTTCACAACAAACTTGAAGAATATTATCACAACCCCATTATAGCTGAAGAGATTGCTCTTTTGTCTGGACCACAGTATTTTAAAGAAACTCCATAACAAATCTGCTACAAAACATTGTTCAAGAGAATATATTATAGCCCTGGCTGGTAGCACAGTGGTTAAGGCGCCAGCCCTCGAACCCAAAGGTCGCAGGTTCGATTCCCCAGCCAGGGCACATAACCAGGTTGCAAACCAGGTCTCTAGTCAGGTCTGTAGCTGGAGGCAGGTGAAAAGCAACCATACATTGATGAAAAAAAAAAAAAAGAAAGAAAGAAAGAAAGAAAGAAAAAGAATATATTATAAAATGCTTCAGAAAAGTGAACTTAAAGAGTATAAGAAAAAGCTAATAAAACAAGTTCTTTTTATGAAGATAAAAGTAATACTTCATCATATTTATTCTTAAGGGTCTTTAGAACTAATAGGATCTGGTAAAATATTAGGGGACAAAGAAGCGTAGGACATATGAAATTTGGAAATATCCAAAATAATGGTGCCATGGATGAAAAGATCAAGTAGAAATTTTATTTAAAAGAAGTATCTAAGTAGGGTTAAGAGGTAATATAACAGTTACATGTATAAATCAAACATTATTTAGTGAGCACTATTCTAAACAGTGTTTTATTAAATACACCAAAATGTATAAAAACCATATTTTCAAGAAGCATATAGTTTGCCTGTCATGAAAATTACACAATGAGACAAAGACAGACTATATACACAGTACACATTATAATAGGTATCGAAAATTACAGTCTTTCAGTAGATCAAAGAATTTTAGAATTAACAACTTCACACAGGAATTAATAAATTGTAAAAAGTATGCTTTCGAGAAAGATGCATGCAATTATATACTTCTGATCATTACAATGCTAGAGGCATTGCATTTCCAAACTAGTATCTAGTTGATATTCTGCAAATGAGAAAAGTTTTAATTTGCAGACAGACTAAGACAGTACATGGAGAAAAGCAGATATCAGTTTAAACTAGTGGCAAGTTTCTCAAGTACAGAAGTTTCCTCCATTCATCAATCTATCAACAGAAAAATATACTTTCTTAAATAGAAGCACAAAATAAGCAAAATATTAGATTTGGCATAAACCATTAAAAATTTAGTCTTATCATCTATAGTATAGCAAATATCAGGGATAAAGATGGAATCGGCACCACCCTCCAAATGCATAAAATTATAATCAGAATATTTCCATTTTGTGAACAACAGCTGAAATTATAGTTTTACTAAAATGTCAATTTTTCAGAAGAAAATTTCTAGGTTTAACAGTATGTGATCAGTTTAACAAGGTACAAGATTTGAGTTTTTCATTATTCTCATTTACTGGAAAACTTTTTTAACCTCAAATAACTATTAGAGACTTTTAAATACACTCTATTTCTTTCATGGATTCATTTTTAAGAATAAGACTAAAAGTAAATTATATAGCCATAGCAACATACTAACATATTACTGTATTCAGTTTAAGAAAAAAATTACTGTGAGGCTCAACTGTAACATTTACTGAGTTATTAAATAGACTGCAGTTTTTGTTTGAAGACACTATTGACAGAAAACAAGCAAAAGAAATGAAAGGGGAAAAAAAGGCAAGGTTCTAAAACAAGTGAAAATAAACTCAGAGTTGGATAGTGATACAAATTTACAAAAAAACAATGCTGCTTCTCTACTTGCACATCACTTTAAATCTTTTGAAATTCTTTATGCACACACGGAAAGAATGATGCTTAACTCCCAATAGTCAACATGAGAATTGCTTACCTTGCAGATTATAAGCTGCCAACTGAACTGCTGTATCAAAGGGACACTCCAATCTGACACCAAAAAGAAATTGGTTAAACAAGTCAATTTCACAACCTTCATTTTAAGATAAATGGAAATACATAATTTATCTTGACCATTTCTTTTTTGTAATTAACTATACTATTTTTCAAAAATATTTTTCAGCTACTCAAGAAAATGTGGTTTGCCTTATACAACTAATACTCACTTGCCACTGAGAATATCTTGTTTTAATTGAAGAACAAATAAATATCTAAGAAAAACAAAAGGCACAAATATAAATAAACAGAACAATAGAGTGTAAAATAATCTTATCCTTCTAACTTGAGAAGAAACATTCTTTTTTTAAAGACTTTACTATTTACTTTAGAAGGGGAAGAGAAGGAGAAAAAGAGGGAGGGAATCATCAATGTGCAAGAGAAACATCAATAAGCTCCCTTTCACATGCCCCCAACTGGAGACCTGGCCCACAACCCAGGCATGTGACCTGATTGGGAATGAAACCAGCAATCTTTAGGTCCCTAGGATGACACCCAACCCACCGAGCCACACCAGTATGGGCAAGAAGAAACTTTTTTTTTTTTTTTTAAGATTTAATTTATTATTTTGAGAGAGAGGGGAAGGGAGAGAGGCAGAGGAAGAGAGACATCAATGTAGTTGCCTTTCATCTGCCTCCAGTTACAGACTTGGCTGGAGACATGGCTTGCAACCTGGTTATGTGCCCTGGCTGGGAACTGAACCAGCGACCTTTGGGTGCGCAGGCTGGCACCTATCCACTGAGCCAGCCAGCCCCCTTCCCCCATTCTTAATTATAGAATTTTACCCAACAAAAAGAAAAAAGGGGAAATAAGCATCAGGAAGATAGTAGCATTTCTGTAAGGTAATAACAAGAAAAAGCAAGCACAGAATACTATAGTACAGAGAAAAGGTTTAAGGCAAATCAATGAGAATAAGCTCTGTGAGCTGATTTAACTTAACTCTGACACCTCATACAAGTGTATGAAGGAATATAAGCACAAATATAACTGTGGCTGGCAGCTATAGTCTCATTGGCAAAGTAGTTGAGAGGAAGCCCCTTCTGAAGGTACTCAGCAACTCAATCTTTTACTTCATAAATTGTATGTGGAATGAATCATGGATTTCGAAAAATAAATTCCAAGAGGGTAGAAAAAAAAATAGTATATATAACCTTAAGGTTTATTCAAAACTAATCAAACCAAATCAAATATAATAATTTTTTATTAATCAAAGGCATTTCAATAGGTAAAGAAAACCAGGAGCCAACTTGAATAAACTCCCAGTAGCAAAGATAGATCATTTTGAATATCAATAAACATGGCAATGTATTAAAACACATCCACCCTGTTTAAAATCCATGAGTTGATAATGATAATAAAAAAATAAAATAAAATGAGAGAGAGAGAGAGAGAGAGAGAGGGAGAGAGAAAGAGAGGGGGAGAGAGAGGGAGAGAGAGAGAGAGGGAGAGAGGGAGAGAGAGAGGGAGAGAGAGAGGGAGAGAGAGGGGGAGAGAGAGAGAGAGAGAGAGAGAGAGAGAGAGAGAGACCTCACCAGTGCCCTGGCTGTGTGGCTCAGTTGCTTGGTGCATCATCTATATACCAACAAACTGTGGGTTCCATTTCTACTTAGGGCACATACCTAGGTTGCGGGTTTGCTGCCTGATTAGGGGCGCATACAGGAGGCAACCAATTAGTGTTTCTCTCAAATTGGTATTTTTCTCTTTCTTTCTCTCTCTAAACAATAAAAATATCCTCAGGTGAAGATTAAAAAAAACAAAACTCACTAGCTTACCTTTGGATGATGTTAGGAAACCAACTCTTTATTTTGAAAACTGATAAAGGAAAATATCCCTACAGTTAAAAAAGACTGTTGCAAAATAAAATTCTATTGTCTGAGATCTTGTTAAAAGGGGCAAGGAGTTCATTTCATTAGCAGATAATAATTATGAACAGTCTTCCAACACTTTAGCTATAGGCCAAGCAAACTTTACCCATGTTCAACTCTGGACAGCAGTCTTACCGTGTGAGCTCTTCACGTAGATTATTTGGTTCTGAGGAATAAAATTTAACTCGAAAGTGCAGACAATAGGGTGAACCAACTGCCATTAAAAAAAAAAAAAAGATGAAAGAGCTTTAATTTTTTTAATAACTGTTTAAGCAGTAAGAATTTAGTCAGTTAACTTGTCATAATCCATTGAACTGGAGACAAAATATAACAGGTTATTGTGGCAATACTTCAGTTTATAATACAGGCCTGATTAAACCTAACATAAAAAGATAAATCAATAGTTTTTTCAACTGTACCAACAATTGTATACTACAATCATAATCATGTGTCCTCCCAAGAAGAGATAGCTGTAAATTAATTGTAACAGTTCAGGGCCAAATACATCAAATACAAATGTCCTGAGTATGCAATCTAACAGCCCTAAAAATCTGTGGAGCTGTATTTCTTGAGAACACAGAGGAATGCCTGTGTTATTCACTGTTCATGGTGCCTCCCACACACTCTCTAATTCACTTAACCTACTTCGTTAATCTCTCTGTATTCTCAGTGGTTCTCATTACTTTTTAAAGACTAGAATTGAGGTGCTCTGAAATCTGTTACTACACAGCACAAGATGTATTATGGATTGAACACTGATATTTTCCTAATTATTGATAGGATTAATACTGATATTTTCTGTAAATTGCTTCTTTTAGCTATATAATTTAGGATTAATAAATCAAATTATTTTTAGAAAGTAGAGATGCTGAGAAATTCATCTGAAACATAATTTCTTATGTCAGATTAGGAATCAGTTACTAATATATAATTACATAATTTAATTTCCATTTTCATAATTTTTTTCAACACTTACTTTTTACTTGCTTTTTGATACTCTTTGTACCATCCAACCAATGCTGAAAACAGAAACAAAAGTTCAGTTATTAAGCAGATGACAGAATTTTAATTACTGAAAGTTAATTTTCATCATGCTTTCAATAATAATCACAGGGAAATATTTCACAAAAGGAAAAAAAGAACAAAAATGAGAAGGCTGTTGGCCCAAAATCCATAGCAAGTTTATGCTACAGATAAACAAAAAAAGACCTAAAACCGGATTATGACTTTTTTTTTATTTTTTTAGACAGACGGGAAGGGAGGGTGAAAGAGAAAAAGAAAAACATCAACGTGCAAGAGACACATTGATTGGTTGCTTCTCGCAAGCCCCCAAAACTAGGGACCCAGCCCATAACCCAGGCATATGTCCTGACTGGGAATTGAACCAGCAACCTTTTGGTTCAAAGGCCAGCAGTCAGTCCACTAAGGCACACTAGTCAGGGCCAGATATGAGTTTTTAAAACATTACCTTTACTCTCTCAGTAATAAAAATAATATTCTCAATTTTGTCCTTAAAAAACAAAACAAAACATAATCTTGCCACTGTTAAAATAAGAAGTATCTTCATATTCCATATTCTTATAATGAAAATGTAAAATTTATTAACAGATCATAACCCAAAATTAGGTGAAATAACAATGCTACTTACATTTTACAAAACAGATACTGCTCAGATGAGCCTACACAATAAAATTAGATTTTTCTCATAACCAAGGCCATTATCAAATGAAGCAAAGCCTTTGCTCTTTTTTCTAACAAATAAAAAATGTTAACATTGTGACTAGTTGTACAGACCTAAGAACCAATTCCAGAGACTTCCACTGATAAACAATTCCCAGCTTCTCTTTATGAACCCCTTTACACCACCAAGTGCTAATGGTGTCAGGATACACTCTTCCAACTAAGATATACATAACTGTGTTCTCTCCAGCATGCTTACAATTCCAAGCCCTCTACATGAAAAGAGGGCTCTTGGGCTAACTAGTTCACAGAGGTAAGGAATTCAGTTTCAGAAATGCAGATAGGCAGAGTGGGTAAACAAGGCTGCACTGTAAATTAGACTTGTAACCATTTGTTTTTCTTGCCAATTATTTGCCCTAACCTCTTCTCATTCTCTCCCAAGATTTAAAAGTAAAATTCACAAACTACCATTATGCCAGCAAAGTACCTCTGCATGCTAAAATCAGATGGCTGTATATATTTTCAAAGGCAATTAAAACAGAAATATTTTCCCTAGATTCCAAGTGTGTAAGCTACTTAGTTAGCCATCTCTCACCTTTTAATAAATTTAGGTGGACATCCACTTTTAAGCATATTTCAATCTAACAAAAATGTTCAGATGTTCATTAACAGAATGGTAGGCCAGCCAGTAGGCAGAATGCTATTCAATCTATTTGCCCAAAAGATTTCAATTTAGGACAGCAAAAATTCCATTTCCCACCTCTCTTGGCCAAGCCCAACAATCCAATTCCCAAAACTCCCAGGCTTAACTGTGCAAAATACCTACAATAGCCTGATGTCAATTACATACTGCTTATAAATAAATTAGTTTTTATGCCCCAGATTGTTTTCTCCCCATAAGCATGGATCTACAAGTTGCCCTATCTTCATGTTTTACCTACAATACTGCAATGAATTAACAATTTTATGGCTGATCATCTGGGAAGTCTCTTGGAGCCATGCTCGGAGATTCTCATACACCCTAATGAGTGCAAATGAGCACAACCCTTCCAGAAAGTAACCTGACAATGCCTTAAATATAAATCATTATGGATGTGTTGACTTACATACAAAGAATTACAATATATCAGAGAAAGTTAAGACAATCTATAGTATATCCAACAATATTAAACTTCCTAGTATTTCAATATGAAAGAACACCACACAACAATTAAAATGAATGAAAGCAAGTATTTAAAAATCTGGGATATAACTTACAATATATTGTTGAATTTTAAAAGACAGGTTATAAAATCTCATAAATTATTTTGTCAAAAATACAACTTGTATAAATATTCATTTTCTTTTGGACTAAGACAATCTACATAACAAAACAGTTATTGTTAGATAGTAAATTATTATCCAGGTTGAGATTACTGCTGATAATTTTTTAAAAAGACTGTATTTACTTGCTTACTTATTTATTTATTTATATTTAGAACAAGGGGAAGGGGGAAGAAAGAGAGGGGAAGAAACATCAATGTGTGGTTGTCTCTCCTGCGCCACCAACTGGGAACCTGGCCTGCAACCCAGGCCTGTATCTGGGTTGAACCAGTGACTCTTTGATTCCCAGGCTGTAATTTTTCTTCTTTGTTGCCTCCTATATTTCTACCAAAAGCACATATTATTTAAAACAATAATCATGGGCCCCTTATTTTAATATTTTATATAGCCAATATATTCATATAGTTTAATTTTTGGTAATATTAAAACATATACGGCCCTGGCTGGTGGTATAGTGGATAAGGTGCCGACCTGCAAACCCAAAGATCACTGGTTCAATTCCCAGCCAGGGCACATAACCAGGTTGCAAGCCAGGTCTCCAGTCAGGTCCATAGCTGGAGGCAGGTGAAAGGCAACCAGACATTGATGTCTCTCTCCCTTTCTGCCTCTCTCCCCTCCCCTCTCTCTAAAAATAATAAATAAAATCTTTTAAAAATAAAACAAGCAAACAAAAAAGCATATATGGTCAAAAGTCCCTCCAATTTCTTTAATAGGCAACCCCCCCATATACCCAATTTCTATCATCACACTCACGAGCAGGCATACCCCTCAAGATGTTACAGGTTTCCTCTCAGAGTTTTTTTCAAACAGGAAAGAAAGAAAAATGAAAGAAAAACCATGTGTGTGTGCTGGTAAAGAACAGCAGACTAAAAATCAACTGGCAAAATATAAAGTTTGAGGGATATAAAGAAAGAAACAGCCCTGGCTGGTGGCACAATGGATAATGCGCCAGCCTGCGAACCCAAAGGTTGCTGGTTCGATTCCCCAGCCAGGGCACATAACCAGGTTGCAAGCCAGGTCTCCAGCCAGGACCATAGCTGGAGACGGGTGAAAGGTAACCATACGTTGATGTCTCTCTCCCTCTCTATAAAAATAATAAATAAAAATCTTAAAAAAAAAAAAGAAAACATTAATACAAGACAGACCATTTACTATTTCAAGAACACCCTAAAATCTTCTTAGTTTTAACAAATTTCATCCAGTTTAAGAAATTTAGGGCTAGTCTCATAAATACTCTCCCTAGTTTGTTCCCTACTATTCTAAGAAGCACATTAAACATAAAATCACCCCAGTGAGATAAAGGATCAGAGTTTTTTCCCAAGTAAGCATTTAAGTTTCCTTTCTACCTGCATGTAATTAATAACTTTCTAATATCTGGCATGACCTTAAGACAACCCAAAATTCAGATAAAGCATCAAGCACATTTTAAAGTAAAATTTAGTAGCTGGGGGAGTTCTGGGCTTTTCTGGGGAAGGTCTGAGCTCATGTTTGTATATCCTCAAGTCTGTTTTCTTTCATCTCCTCCACATTCCAAGCCCAGGAACTGGAAAATTCAGAGCTCTGAGACAGGACCTTTAGGAGCTGAGTAAATTACATTAGAAAATAAAGGTGACAAGCTAAACAGAACCAGATACATGAATACAATGAATAGACCTTCATTGGGCAGCAGGAGGGGGGAGGGAGAAGGGGGAAGAGGAGGCAAAGAAGGGGAGTAGTTTAGTCAAGGAACAAGCATGGAAGAACCATGGACATGGACAAGTGGGACTGACTTTGCGGGGGAATGGGCAGGTGGGGAAGGGGAGAGAGAGGAGGGGAAATGGGATGGATGTAATACAACAACAATAAAATTAAATTAAAAAAAAAAGAAAATAAAGGTGAAAGAACACAGGTATAGATTCTTAAATATTTAGTATGAAACTAATATGGTTCTCTCTCCTCACAGTAAATTAAAAGGAAACAAACTTCCTTTTAATTTTTTACTTTTAAAGTTTGGTTAATAAACATATATCAAAAGATGTGGAAAACCATATTTCTTTCAATGCTATTAAGCTAAGCATGAAAGAACACTTATTTACTTGTATGTATTAAAATATAAATAACATAATCACAAACAGAACAGACATAATGAAAACAAACAATCACCTAGGGAGCTCCTAAAACACTAACATACACACACCTTCATCCCACACCCTATTGCCAAATACTCTGTAAGCAGCTCTTCAAACAACTAGTATCTGACTTCTAACTGCCTACATTACTAAAAAGAGGCACCACTTTTGCTCAAAGAGCCAAAGACCGTAAGGCAGAGAAATATTAGTCATGTTTCAAAACAATTGCCTCTGCAAAAAACATTCCTCCCCTGAGAAGTAGAGGATTATGCTCTGAATTAAAGAATTGGGTTAAAGCAAATTTTAACACAATTAACAAAATGTTTAATAAAAAGTCTATGCTATGAAAATAGGAAGGGAACACAGTGCATTGCTGTACTAACTGAAAGCACTTCAATTTATCTAGGTTCCATTATAAATTCTTTCTGGGTAATAACTTTTCGGCATTAATAGTCTGTTATGAAACATTCTAAATGAGGAATTAAATGAGCCATTAAGATATATTTTACATTGTGCCTTTCTGTATATTACTAGCATACTCTCTTAGGATTCTTGTGAAAAGGTAGGCTAATTAAGTAAAATACATAGTTACTCTTCAGAAGTAAAGCAGTAAGTCTACTTTGGAAATACTGTTCTTACAGTTTCTCCTTATTTAGTGTATGTTTTACAAAAGGAACATAAACAAGGTCTGTCCAGAAGGTATCCAGCTATGTAATATGAAAAATGGAGACATTTACTGAAGAAGATACAAGGTACAACAAACATTATACATAGGACACTGACACCCCAGTTGTCTTCAAAGTAGGCATCTTAGGGCCTCATACAGTTCTCCCAATTGCCATCAGCTGCCCTATCATATTTTCTTGGCTCACATCAATGGTCTGAAATCTCGTCCCTTTCAAGGGTGATTCTAGTTTTGGGAAAAGCCATAAATCTGGGCTGTGGGGGACTGAGTAACCTGGGAGATTTAATGTCTCACAAAAAACCTCTGCAGAAGACGTGATGCATGAATAGGCGTACTGTTGTGATGAAGCTGCCAACCACCAGTTGCCCATAGCTGCAGCCTTCTGAATTACCTGAATAGCTTCTGTAGAGGAATGTTCAAGCTTAACGCAAAACTTGAGGTAGATGGCCCTGGCTGGTGGCTCGATGGGTAGGCGCTAGCCTGTGAACCCAAAACGTCACTGGTTCAGTTCCCAGCCAGGGCACATAACCAGGTTGCAAGCAAGGTCTCCAGCCAGGTCCATGGCTGGAGGCAGGTGAAAGGTAATCATAAACTGATGTTTCTTTTCCTTTCTTCCCCCCTCCTTTCCTGCTCTCTGAAAAATAATAAATAAAATCTTAAAAAAATGAAAAATAAAACAAAAAAAAAAACTTAAGGTAGATTTGTTGCTCAACTCACTCAGTCATTTTGGATGCATGGCCACCCAGGACACATGCTCACTCAACAGCATCTACTACCCCCATGGACTAGTACAATGAAGTCATCATTGTTCACATACGTGCATTCAGTCTGCTCTCCTTGGTTGCCAGGACACACTGATGTCATGCAAACTGTTCTCATTATATAATGAGGGTTTTCCAGACCAACCTCATATATTTAACATATACATATTTATTTTTGTATAATTTTCATTTCCCACTACTTTATTGAATCCTATTGTTTGTGTTAAGTTTTTAATTATAACTCAATCTAATTACCTTCCAACAGTGATAGTTTTACCTCCTCCTTTCTAACCTTTAGAACTTCAATTACTATATTTGCAACTATTATTATGAAATTAAACAGCAGTGGTAATAATGTGCGTCTTTGTCACCTCTCTGTCTTTAGTATGAATGTTTCTATTATTTCTCTATTAATCTACAGTTGCTATG
This sequence comes from Noctilio leporinus, assembly GCA_004026585.1. NCBI lineage: Eukaryota > Metazoa > Chordata > Mammalia > Chiroptera > Noctilionidae > Noctilio > Noctilio leporinus. The sequence continues at coordinate 76,694 of PVIW01005822.1, read as the reverse complement.
GTTTTTATAAAATATTTTTTAAAAATCAGAACCCCTGAGAAACCACAGGATCTGTTCTGCATAGGTGCTGCCTATTAGGCCACCTGTCTGCTCAGCAACTACCACCACCCTTGAATATGGACACACATTCCAAAGGTTGGCTAGACATACAGAGAGAAATGTCAACTCCATACAGGCCAAAGTCTATTAGGTTTATTCAAGATGTTAGTGCGCTAGAAAGAAGACGCTTAATGTGCCACCAAAACAACAACAACAACAACAACAATAAAACAACACTCATAAGAATTCTAGAGTATCTGCCTAACCTCTGATGAGTGGGGTCAGCAAGACAAGCTGGCAGCTCACCACATCATGTCCACAATATCTGAAATAGCTGAATTCTAAAATTGTTACAAAAATTGCCTCTTACCTTAGCTCAATAATCTTGGATTTGCCGTAGAGGGGATTCACTGTTAGAGAATCCAGGTTTGCACTTACAAAACATGTACTCAATGTTCCACTAGATAACGAAGTGTTTCCTAGCTCTCAGCTTTGGATCTAACATCTCTATTTCTATTTGTGTTGAATTTAGTCTTTAAACTAAATGCCATAAATATTAACTAATCAAGTTACTCATTTTTCTTTCATGGTAAAGATTTTAGTTTCAATCTTGTTGAATGTTGTTCCACTTAAGCATACAATAAAGCAGTAACAGCATAAATGAAAAGTTAACCTGTTCAGAATTGGCACACATCACATCAACTCACATTCCATTGCCAAAAGGAAGTGACATGGCCAAACCTGAAATTAACTGAGCAAGAAAGTATAATCCCCTTATGAGCAAAGACAAGAAACAATCCCATGATATACCATCTATAATAAATTATACGATGACTCACCTTTGCACTTCTGAGAATAAACTCCACCTAATTATAATATACTTTGATACTTTCAATAGGCCGCTGACATTTTATTTAGGTTTTCTTTCATAGAGAACAAGGGAAGTTTAAAATACATATATGAAACAAACCAATACAAGCTATCAAATCAATTTGAGAAAAAGGTAAAATATACTTACTATGACATGTTCAGTTCTTTTTCCTTCTTTCCTGGTATTAAGAGAAATGTTACCTATGTTTCCCTTTTATGAATAAGTGTCTACAATCTAGGTAACTCTTTTTTAAAAACTAGATTGGACCAGTTAAAATTCTGTTTTGAAATAAGAAGCTTGAAAAACTTCACCAAACAGAGGTCACAAACATATAAGTAAGAGGGTTGAATCTGGCCCAGAGACATGTTACGTTTGACCCACACTGTATTTTTCTTATTCCTATAAAAAAAATTTTATTATGAAATATTCACAAAAAGTTGCAATAGCAAGAGGTCCTGTGTACCCTTCCCCTACTTTCCCCCAATCTTCCATCTTACATAACAATAGTATAAATTAAGAAACTGACATTGGTACAATGTGTATACAATTCATCCCCACTTCATGGTGTTGACAAGTTCTTGGAAACTGCAACTTTAAGCAAAATGATGTACAACAAAAAACAATTTTACCATAAGCTGATTGAAAGAAATAAGAGTTAAGTACCACCCTGGCTGGTAGCTCAGTGGATAGGCGCTGGCCCATGAACCTAAAGATCGCTGGTTCAATTCCCAGCCAGGGCACACAACTGGGTTGCAAGCCAGGTCTCCAGCCAGGTCTGTAGCTGGAGGCAGATGAAAGGCAATCATACATTGATGTTTCTCTTTCTCTCTGCCTCCCTCCCCTCCCCTTTCTCTAAAATTAATAAATATTTCTTTAATAAATAAAAAATAAAGAAATAAGGAATTAAGTTCCTGCAGTACCACCAAACTTTATAAATAAAGACCCAAAATAAAGTAAATGTAAGCTATACATACATTTAAGAAGATAAATAAAAGCATGTAAGAATCATTTTCCAACCTGCTTAGTCTAGTTCAGGGTGGCTGGCGGCCTTAGCCTTTCCTGGCAGCTCAAGATAGGACCCCACCTCACCAGAATGTACTCGTCCTCCACCCCCATACGCACTCAGACTAGGACAATATAAATACACCAATTCACCCACCACCAATTCACCCAACCAACATTTCTTTGGCCTGTAACAGGAATCCCAGGAGGAAACTCAGGCAGATATGGGAAAACCATGCAAAGACTGGCCCCGGTTGGCAATTTTTTCTCATCAATGTTAGAATAAACGATATTGAATGAAATGACAATACTCAAGGACCTGCTGTATACAGTTCTATACCATTTATCGTACATTTAGATTCTTGTAATTAAGACCACAATCAAGATGAATATCCTCTTATCACAAAGAGCTCTCTCATGCTACTCCTTTATAGTCATACCCACCTCTTATCTCCAATAATCTTAAACTTAGGTAAACATTAATTTGATCTCTAACTCTACAATTTTGTTATTTCAAGAATGTTATAAAAATGGAATCATACGGTATGTGACATTTTGAGATTGGCAGTTTTCACTTAGTGTATTGTCCTTGAAATCCATCCAAGCTGTGTATCGATAGATTTTTCTTCTCTATTGCTAAGTAGTATTCCATGTTACAAATGTGCCAGTTTAACTATTAACCTACTATTAAGACAATTTAGTTTAAGTCTTTTGCTCTTACCAATAAAGTTGCTACGATCAATCATGAACTCCTGCTCAGAGCCCATCCACCCCCAGGTTGGAGTACTGTAAATAAAAACCTGTTTTTCTCAACACTAATTGTTGGGTCTTACACCAAGGCACCACATGAACAAGTCCTACTTTGTTCGGTAACAAAACTGCTAGACAATTTTTCCATAGAGGCTATACCATTCTCACATTCCCCAAACCAATATGAGATCCAGTTTCTCCACATCCTCACAAGCATTCAGTTGTCACTTTTTTATTTTAGCTGTTTTAATAGATGTGTAGTGATGATGTCTCATCAAGGTCTTAATCTGCATTTCTCTTTTGTCTAGTGACGTTTAACATCTTTTTAAGCATTAGCCAGCTATATACCCTCTAATCCCACTTTAAACCTCTAGAGGAGATAACTGTACAACACTATATACAAAAAAGTATCTGTATTTATAAGTCAATTGGAATATCAGAAGTTTCATAAGCCCCTCCTTTTCCCAAATAATTCAGACCAGAAGTAATCAGGTGGTCTAAGCAAGGTCAACATTAGTGCAGTTAAAGGCTAGAGATGAATTTCATACAGAGTTGAGTAATCAGTCAAATAAATACTATACTAATGATAATTAAAGTCTGATTTCTATAGAAGAAAGTTACAAATATGAAAAAGAAAAAACAGCCATAAGTCCAGTGGTATTGAACTAAAACCAGAGTTATAGGTATGAAGTCATGTTGTTCTATGCAAGGGAGAGAGAGAGGGAGAGAAACATAGAATCCCTAAATCCAGCCACAAAGCTCACTGGAAAACTGGCAAATTCCAGGACTGGAGAAAGGAAATACAAGATGCACATCTTCTTAGGCCAGAAAGTCAGGAAATGATCAAAGAATGATGTGTGCATCTTGAAAGAATGTAGAAGCCACCTTGAAGCAGCTCCCACTGGCTAAACCTGGGGAAATTTGAGCATCAAAATAAATGATAGTAACAGATTATGACCCATTGAATAAAACAGGAATCCATTACTTCATAAATCAACAAATACAAAGTTTGGTGGGAAACAGTCTCAAAGTAACTGTCCACAAAAAAAAATATTAATTACAAAGAGTAAAATGACTATAATGGAGAGGACCTGGCAGACACTACTTTAATCAAGGGATCAAAGTTATTATCACCAGTAATGGAACAAAACAAAATTAAATGTCACCTGATAGGACAGAATAGGAAGAGCAAAGCACAGGATCATTCCTGTTATTTCCTGCCAAAGTTTTCTAAGATGAACCTACTTCATGAGGAAGCATTAGGCAGACCCAAATTGAGAGACAGCCTACAAAATAATTGGCCTGTATCTTCAAAAGCGTGAGAGTCATGAAAGTCAAGGAAAGACTGAGAAACTGCAATATTCTAGTTTGAAGACAAATAAAAAGACATGACAACTAAATAAAGTGTGATTCTGAACTGGACCCTATGGTTATAAAGAACACTCAAGGGGCAACAGGCCCAACTTGAATAGATGGTGTTAATGTCACAATGTTAAATTAACTTACTGGTAGCAGGGTGGGATGGGTGGGGGAGAGCAAAGGGGATAAAACTGGGATGACTATAATAGATAATAACAAAAAATAAATTAACTTTCTGTTTTTGATAGCTGTACTAAGTTATATAAGAAAATATACTTGTTTGTGGGAAATATACACTAAAGAACTCAGGGGTGTTGGCACATTTGATCTGTAATCATCTCTCAAAGGGTTCAAGAAAAATATTTAGTGTTATGCAACTTGGCTATAAATATGAGATTGTTTCAACTATAAAATTACATATGAAAACAATCACATGTTCACATAAAATAGGCTAGCGTAAGCAGAGGTAAACAACTTTAAAAAACAGCAAAAAATCATGTATACAATTGCAAAATAGTAATCAAAGCAAACTCAAATTATACATTACACTAAGGAAGAAAAGTAAACTATAGCTCCATCAATTTACTAATTCTGGTTACCCCTATGATGGATGCATAATTCTAGTCATACATATGTTAGATTGATCTAAAAAGACCAATAAATGAAATAGCTACTCACTGCTACTTGTGCCGAATCCATAAATCTCAGTCCAAAATAGTCGCTTTCAATAAGATCCAAGTGGTACGTAATCTGATCAAACAGCTCTTGACCTTTGGCTTTTCTCTGAAATGGCAAGAAGATAAAATGAACCAGTAAGTGGCTTGCAAGATCAACAAGCCTGAACTGAAGATGATTTTAATTATATAAGATCTCTTTATAAAAGGGGAGGGGGTGTTTCTGGAAGGAAGGTGGGTACTGGGTAGAGGGGAGCAAAGGGGAAAAGCTAGAACAACTATAATAGCATAATCAATAAAATAAGCGCTGGCTGGTGACACAGTGGATAAGGTGCCGGCTTGCGAACCCAAAGTTTGCCGGTTTGATTCCTCAGCCTGGGCATGTAACCAGGTTGTAAGCCAGGTCTCCAGCCAGGTCCGTAGCTGGAGGCAGGTGAAAGGCAACCATACGTTGATGTCTCTCTCCCTTCTCCTTTCTCTAAAAATAGTAACTTTAAAAATCTTTTAAAAAATAGAAATAAAATTAAAAAATATATTTTTAAATCTCTTTAAAAATAAAAGCATTACTTGTAATACCAAAAGTATTACCATGTAGCAGATAATGGGTAAGAGACTAGTTGTCCAATAAACCATTTAAGACTAAAAAGGTATGTTACCTCTACCTGCTTTCCTGAAGAACACTACTTCCTATAACCAACAAATATTACTTTGTACCTAACACTGTATGAAAGGAGAAATTCTTGTTTTGTCTTTCCCACTTTCAGAGTTGATACTTTTAAAAGGAGGTTTATAACATGACTGGAGAGAAAACACACATGAAAACTAAGTACATGTGGAACAAACTGTATTTGCCAGTAAATTTTAGAGATAGTCACAGAGGCTAGGATTATCAGTGAAGACTTAAAAAAGATCAATCTGAAACTAAAGAATAACAAATCAGGTAGGAAATTTAAAAATCAAAAAAAAGGTTGGAGGAAATGGGGCAATGGGAGAAAAATACTATAATCAATGCAAAAAATAAAAAATAAAAAATGGAGGGCGACAATAGCAAACAAACCCATATAGAAAAAGTAGTGTGATCTCTGAGTGTTCCTCAAATTGTTTCAAAAGATCCACAAGGCCCTAGGATTCTCTCCTTATGAACCTCAACCACAACATATATTGCAACAGAGTGAATGCAGATGCAGATAAGAGACTAAGTCTCTAAGTAGGTTTTATTAAATCAGACATTTAAGGAGATTTGCAAAAGTGCATAAATGCTACTCTTCTCACTAAATTCTTTTATTGTTTAGTCAACAGTTATTGCTCATTAAAATGTTATTTGTTAACATACAAGGGTTATATTATTGCTATTTTTAAATTAACCAATAAATACATTTAAATTTTTTCAGTTTTAATTTCTAATATAACTATCAATAGATATAATCCTCATAAGCAAATGCTTTGTTCAAATCCTCAATTTTCAAATTTTTTTTTTTTTCTTTAAAGATTTTATTATTTCTAGAGAGAGGTAGGGAGAGAGGCGGAAAGGGAGAGAGAAATCAATGTATGATTGCCTTTCACCTGCCTCCAGCCACAGGTCTGGCTGGAGACCTGGCTTGCAACCTGGTTATGTGCCCTGACTGGGAATCAACCAGCAACCTTTGGGTTTATAGGTCGGCGCCTTATCCACTGTGCCACCAACCAGGGCTTTCAAATATTTTCATATACATCCAATGCATACCCCTCCCCTTATATACTTTCCTTAATTTTATTTTAATGTTATTGTTGTTCTATTACATCCATCCCATTTTTACTTCCCTCTGTCCCCTTCCCCATCCACCCTCTCCCCCCAAAGTCAATCCCACTTGTTGTCCATGTCCATGATTCTTCCATGCTAGTTACTTGACTAAACTGCTCACCTTCTTTGCCTCATCCTCCCCGCCTCAGTTTGAATCTTGTTCTTATTCTCTTGGGTAAGCTTTAGACTTTTATCTCTGATAGTCTTGAATTTCACTATAATGTATCCAGGTGTGGTTTTCTTCTTAACTGTTTCGTATTCTATTGGGTCTTTTTATTATTTTCAAAGAGGGGGAAAGGGAGGGAAGCAGAAAGGGAGAGAAACATCAATGTATGGTTGCCCTTCACCTGCCCCTTGCTAAGGACCTGGCTGGAGATCTGGCTTGCAACTTTGTTATGTGCCCTGGCTGGGAATCGAACCAGTGACCTTTGGGTTTGCAGGTCGGCACCCTTCCATTGAGCCACCAGCCAGGGGTCTATTGAGTCTTGTTAATCTGAGATCTTTCTTCTTTTTTTATTTCATTTTATTTATTTATTTTAAAAATTATTTTGAGAGAGAAAGGGAAGGAGGGAGAAAGAAAGTAAGTGAAACATTGATGTGTGGTTGCCTCTCACATTCCCCCAACTGGAGACCTGGTCAGCAACCCAGGCATGTGCCCTGACTATAAATCAAACCAGTGACCCTTTGGTTTGATAGGCCAGCACTCAATCCACTGAGCCACACCAGCCAGGACTGAGATCTTTCTTTTTAACTCTGGGAAATCAATCTATTATTTCCTCAAATATTTCTCCTCTATTTTTGTCAGCTCAAGTTTCCTACCAAAGTGTTGGTACTTCAAGCTTATTTTTTTAAACATACAGTCACTTATTCAATAATCGTAATGACTATGGCTTATTTGTCCATTTAACAAATATAAAACAGACATAAGTTCAGAAAGCCTTAGTAATATGACAAAATAACAAGGCTAACATTTGAATTTTGCTGTCTCCCAAGCTCAGATTCCCTAAGGGTAACACTCAGATTTTATCTGAAATGTCACCTCTCAGATCAATAAGATTCCCCCACTTCTTACCACAACTTCCTCTTCTAACTTGTTCACAAATTACTCTCAATACACAGGTTCTCCAGCTACATGGTAACTTCTGGTTCAATGACCCCATTTAATAAGCATCAGCCCCAGCCCTCATTGCTCTTCTTTCTTTAACATAAAATTTACCATTTTAACTATTTAAAAAATTACAATTTGGTGCCATTAAATATATTGACAATGTTATGTAACCATCACCACTATTCATTTCTGGAACTTTTCCAATCATTATCCCAATTAGATCTTTCTACCCATTAAATAATCACTTCTCATATCCCGTCACCCTCACCTCCTGAAAACCTCCTTTCCACTTGCTCCACTGAATGGTGTTAGCATCTCCGTGGAAATCATTTGACCATGTATTTCAGGGTTTATTTCTAGACTCTCCCTGTCTTGTCAGTATTCCAGAACCACAGTTTCAATTTCTATAGCTTTGTACTAAGTTTTAAAATAAACACATGTGAGTCTCCCCCTCCCACCCTTTTTCAAGTTTTGGCTATTTGGATTCCTTAAGATTCTTCACAGATTCACCCTAACTGGTGTGGCTCAGTGGATTGAGCTCCTGGCTGTGAACCAAAAGTCTGCCAGTTCAATTCCTGACCAGGGCACTTGGGTAGGTTGTAGGCCAGGTCCTCAGTTCGGGGTGTGCCAGAGGCAAATGATCAATGCTTCTCTCCTTCTCTTTCTTCTCCCCTTCCCCTCTTTCTGAAAATAAATACATAAAAAAATTAAAACAAAAAAAGATTCCTCATAAATTTTAGGAGGGACTATTCTATGTCTGCAAAAAATGTCCCTGAAATTTTGATAGGGATTACATTGAACCTATAGATGGCTTTGAGTGGTACTGTCATCTTAACAATATTGTTTTCTAATGCATAAACATGGGATAGCTTTCCATTTATTTAGATTATCTTTCATTCTCTCAGCAATGTTTTGTAGTTTTCAGTGTATAGGCATACCTTAGAGGTATGATTCCAGATCACCACAATAAAGCAAGTATCACAAAACAGATGATTTTTTGGGGGCTTTCCATTTAACATATGCTATGTTTACACTATACTGTAGCCTATTAAGTGTCATATATGTCTGAAAAAAGTAAATTCCTTAATTTAAAAACTTTATTACTAAAAAATGTTAATCATCTAAGCCTTCAGTGAGTCATATTCTTTTTGGTGGTGTAGGGTTTTTACCTTCATTTGTAAAAATTGCAGTTTCTGCAAATCACAATTAAAGTGAAGTACAATAAAACAAGGAATGCCAATACTATACAAGATTTTTGGCTCCTCGGTTAAATTTATTCCTAAGTATTTTATTTTCCTTGATGCTATTATAAATGGGTTTTCTTAATTTCATTTTCAAATTATTCATTGCTAGTGTGTAGAAATACACTGATTTTTGTTGATTTTGTATCCTGCAATGCTGCTAGACTTATTAGCTCTACTAGGTTTTTTTGTACATGAAATCTTTAGGGTTTTCTACTTAGAAGATCATGTCTTCTTAAAGAGATAATTTTACTACTTCCTTTAAAATTTGGATGCCTGTTATTTCTTTTCTTTTTTTTTAAGATTTTTTTATTTCATCATCTTTAGAAAGAGGGGAAGGGAGAGAGGTAGAGAGGGAGAGAGTTAGCAATGTATGGTTGCGTTTCACCTGCCTCCAGCCACAGACCTGACTAGAGACCTGGTTCGCAACCTTGTTATGTGCCCTGGCTGGGGAATCGAACCTGCGACTTTTGGGTTTGCAGGCCGGCGCCTTAACCACTGTGCTACCAGCCAGGGCCTGTTATTTCTTTTTCTACCTAATTTGCTGTAGCCAAAACTTCCAATACTATGCTGAATAGAAGTGGTAAAAACAGGCATCCTTGTCTTACTCCTTGTCTTAGGGGAAAGGGAACTTCTTTTGGTGGTGGTGGTGTTTTGGTGTTATGTTGTTTTTTTTTTTAATAGATTTTATTTATTCATTTTTAGAGAGAGGGGAAGGGAGGGAGAGGAACATCATTGGCAGTTGCCTCCCGAATACTCCCAACTGGAGACCCAGCCTGCAACCCAAGCATGTGACCTGACTGGGAATTGAACCAACAACCCTTTGGTTCGCAGGCCAGCACTCAACCCGCTGAGCTACACCAGCCAGAGTAGAACTTCTACTCTTCTATTTCATTTCATAACTTATCTTTTATGCTTCCAAATTTTGTAATTTCTTTCCTCCAAGAGAAATCCCAAATATGATCTTCAAACTAATTTGTCCTTTATCTTACTTCATATTAATTTTGTCCCATTGATTGTGTGTGTGTGTGTGTTTTTTTTTTGATTGTGTTTTTTATACTTTTCATACCTGATTTCTCCATTGGGCCCTTTTAAGTTCTCATCCTTGTTTGATATTTCTAATATTTTCCTTATCTTTTAGAAAATTTATTAACTTTTTTTTCCATCTGCCTTTGCATCTAGTGCTATCTGTAATACTGACATATTTTGTCATTTGACTTCTGAAATGCTTACTGCTCATTTATCTCCTTATTTTGGCCCTAGTCATTGGGAATGAGTTACTTTTTATGGATTACATGTAACAAAAGAAAGCTCAATCCAAGTGCATCAGCTCCAATTAACTCTGAGACATCAATGGGGGTATAAGGAAGTCCTAGGGAAGAGAGCCCCAAGAACCAAAAAACACAACTAATCATATCACATTTCCTAGAACAACTCCTCAGGTCAGTGATTCACTCCCACTCCCAAGGGAAAAGTAAAGTAACGTTAGGAAGGGTACATTCCTTTCATTATAATTCACCACTCCCTGAAAGTTTGTTGAAAGAAGGGTGGAAATTTTAGGGGTAAAAAATACTAATTATGAAGAAAATAAGAGGTAAGGATCAAGATATGATCAGATGGCAATCCTTCTCCTAAATTCTACTTCCCAGCCCCACTAACCTATCGCTGTAGCCTCCTCCTCCATCTCCACCACCATCACCACCACTGCCACAAGCAAGCCTCCTAGCGCACACGCACATACCCACCTAGTACCAACAGCCCCTCCCTGGAGCTTTCTAATTATTCTTTTCATTTCTTAGATTTTTTTATCTTTCTTTCAGGGGTTAATCTTGGAGGAGAAAGCTAGCATCTGGCTAATTCCAAGAGCAGCAACTTCAGTGGCTAAAGCCAAGTGAACAAGAGCAAAAGTGGCTAATAATGTGATAGAAACCAGCCTGTCAAATTTAAAAGCTAAAATTCATCTCTATTTCTTGGGCATCCTTTAGTTATACACAACAGTTATAGACAGTGTTCTCAATATGCTTGATAAATGTGCAAAAATTGGGTGCTATTGAACCACACCTTTCCATCTTTCTGTTTTGACCCTTATATCCTACTTAACAGTGTTAGAAGGCCACTCCTTCTTTATAATTAAGTATTCAAGTTTAATGTGTGTGGAGCAAGCTTCTGATTTTAAATAGTACCTATTAACAACTAAGTCATGAGGCACTGCTAACTTAAATAGCAAATGCCAATTATGCAAAACTTTGCAAATGGCAATGACCCTAAAAGGAACGCAAAATATTTCTGAATTATTAGAAATATTGTGAAGCCACAGAAATCATCTGCATTTATTTATCTGATACCAAATTTACATGCTTCCATCACGTTAATTCTAAGGTACATTTCTAGAATTAATTACATATTCCATCAACATTCTTTATCTGTTTCAAAGACCAAAAGGAAACACAATTTAAAAAAACACAAAGACGAACAAACAAAAAATACCTTATCCTGATTCAGCAAAAGCATCATTTGCCAGCCTCTTGAAACATGACAGTTGTGTTCAGAAAGAAGAATGGACTTTCTGTCAACTGGATAGTTGCCTCAGTAGAATAAAAAGTCTCCTAAGGGTATGAATTGACTCCTTAATAAAGGCTACCTAAAGGCCAACCAATAGTGAAAACAAGGTATTTGTGGGTTCCTGATATTAATAATGTTCTATCTAACAGAAATCTGACATCTCAAAAGAGAATCAAAACACTTCTCAAACTGCCAGACTATTTTCCAAAGCAGCTGCACCACTTTACATTCCTCCAAAAAGGGGAAACAGGGTTCAGATTTCTCCATAATTTCAGGAGTACTTAATACCATCTGCCACTTTTACTTTAGCTTTCCTACTTGGTATGAAGTAGTATAACATTGTGGTTTAAATTTCCCTGCTAAATAATGATGTCAAGCATCTTTTCATGTGCTTATTGGTCATTTGTATATCCTATATGGAGAAATGTCCATTCAGATCCTTTGCCAATTTTTAGACTGGATATATACAGTATATTTTATTATTGTAACAGTTCTTTATATATTCCAGATACAAGTGCTTAACCGATATATAATTATACAAATAAGTTCTCCCATTTTGTAAGTTTTTGTTTTTTGTTTTTTTAAAGATTTTATTGACTATTTTCAGAGAGAAGGGCAGGAAGGAAGGGAGAGAAACATCAATGTATGGTTGCCTTTCACCTGCTTCCAGCTAAGGACCTGGCTGGAGACCTGGCTTGCAAACCTGGTTATATATCCTGGCTGGAGAATTGAACCAATGACCTTTGCAGGCCAGTGCCTAACCACTGAGCCACCAGCCAGAGCCTTTTTACTTTTTTTTTTTTTTCCTTTTTACTTTCTTGATGGTGCCCTTTGAAGTATCAAAGTTTTAATTTTGATAAAATCCAATTTATTTTTCCTTTTATTGTTCATGTTCCTGGTAACATATCTAAGAAACTGGTACCAAACCCAAGGTCATGAAGATTTATCCCTATATTCTAAGTTTTATACGCTTGGCTCTTATGTTTAAGTCTCTGACAATTTTGAGTTAATTTTTGTATGTGGTGTGAGGTAAGGTTCCATTCTTTTGCATCTAGCTGTCCAGTTCTCCCAGCATCACTTGTTGAATAAAATATTTTTCTTCCAATGAATGGTTCTGGCACCCCTGTCAAATATCAAATGATCATGTATGTATGGATTTATCTGGGTTCGCTATTTTATTCTACTGATCTATGTGGGTCTACCCTTGTATCAGTAGCATACCATCTTGATTACCATTGCTTTACAGTAAATCTTAAAACTAGGAAGTGTAAGTCAAACAACTTTGCTGTTTTTTTCAACATTGTTTTGGCTATTCTGGGTCACTTGCAATTCCATATGAATTTTAAAGCAACTTACCAATTTCTACAACTAAGTCAGCTAGTATGCTGGTGGGATTATACTGAATCTGTAGATCAGTTGTGACTATACTGCCATCTTAACAATGTTAAGTCTTTCAATTTGTGCACATGAGATGTTTTCTCATTTACTTCAAAGGTATAACAATGTATAGGCTACGTGTGATAAAGTAACAAAATTTTAGTAAAATAAATATACCACAAAAGTGTTCTATTTTGAAATAAATTTATTCTTATATGTAAATACATAAAACAGTCATTATTTTTTTAATTGTTAAAAAAGCCTCCATTTGCTGCAATAATAGACTCAATTCGACTTCAGAATCTTGAGCATGCATTCATTAACTTTTCTTTATCCATCGATATCATCATGTTTTCAATCTTAGCTATAACAGCCTCTTTATTGGAATGAGTTTGTTTTACTAACATCTCTCTCACAAATACTCCATACGTAATAGTCCAAAGGATTTGCATCTGGTGAACTAGGCAGCCAGGTTTCCTTTGACCAGAATTCAGAAACAATGAGAAATTCTGAGAAATTCTTGCACCTTTCTGGCATTATGTGCCAAATGATGTCCATTTGCTACCTGCTTCATCCATGGTACAACTACTTCTCTCAAAATGTTAAGGTACACATCAGCAGTCACCTTCAAGCCTGTGGACAAAAATACGGGGTCATGATATCTCCTTCATTGCTGACAACACCTAACACCATCACTGTAGCAGGAAATTTCATTTTCATGACAACTGGAATCATTAAGATTCTCACAGAGCCACCTGTTGTGTCTTCTGATGACTATTTGGTCCTACTGAAAATTCTTTTCATTGGAGAAGAAAATAAGAGGGATTTTTATTTTGGGATTTTTCCATTTTGTTAGCAGTTTCCTTGTTTTTTCAAAGTGCCTTTCCTTTGTCTGCTCTGTCATAAACTGGCTTCTTCGAAGAACATACAATCTGTATCTGATCTTCAGCAATAATCTGTGAACCGTTGCATTTGACATCTGCAGTTCTCTTGCTATGGAGCACATTGACTTTCTTGGACCTTCACTGATGATCTCCTGGATTCTGTGTACATTATCTGGACTTGTGAGATCCTTGTGTACCTTACGCATTTTCCTTGTTGGTATGGCAACATCAGGATCAGCATCATACACCTTCTTCACATTGTAAACTGTATATAAAGAGATGTTATTGAAGTCCACAATTTCCTTAGCAGTTCACCCTGCATGCAGTCCAGAAATTATGGCTGCTCTAACATCATATTCCTTTGACATGATGGTTACTCTCAGAATTTAATACTTTATATCTGAAGCAACGATGTTAAATCATAACCTTAGAAACATAGTTTTTAAAAAATAAGAAGAAGCACGTGAAATGAGAGGCAAAGTTATTGCCAACTGATCGCGCACACCCTGTATATACAGTCTAAAAAAACACTTCAGCATCTATATCAACAAAGTAGATATATAAAATTATCTATTGGTTAATCAAATTATTTCCTATTCAACACTTAGGAGATAGAGTTTTAAAAGACGGGCTATTCATTAAAAATACTAAATTCATAAATTAAAGGCATTACTGTGGTATTTCCAAAGGAGAAAAATTTTTAATCAGACAGAAATTTCCACTTAATGCCTTTTTCATTCACTGAAAGGCCTTAACACTGTATTAGTTCTTTAAAACAAAGGGAAGGAAGTAGAAGTTATTTTTTAAAATCCCTCCTCAATTTTGAGACAGAAGGAGAGCAGAAAGAAGAAAATGAGCATTGCTACTTATACATATTAATTTGAAGTCAATAGATTCAAGTTACTCTATTCAATAACTAATAATCCCTTATAACATTTCCTGGGCAATCATCATAGTTCCATGCTGGCTTGCAACAATCACTAGTGACCCTAATTCTAATGGGAAATGGGTATATGCTTCCTCAATTTCCAAAATCAATTCTAGCCCTTCTTTTAGAATCACACTAAATCAGAAAAAGGAAAGACCTTTTCTTCTCAAAACTTAATATTCCTGCCTTGGCTAGTATGGCTCAGTAGATTGAGCCCTGGCCTGAGAACCACAGGGTCACTGGTTCCATTCTCAGTCAGGGCATATGCCTGGATTGCAGTCCGGGTCTCCGGCTGGGCACATGAGAGGAACCACACAATGATGTTTCTCTCTTTCTCTTCCCCTCTAAAAAATAAATAAATAAAATATTTTTAAAAATTAATAGTCCTTTGGCCTTCTTATCTTTAGGAAAGCACTTTAGCTGATAGGCCAATGCCTATTTTATATCCATGCAAGTATCAAGCATTAAGTTGACTAACTAGGATTTCACCTGCAGAGCTGAAAAGGCAACTGTTCTAGTTCCACAAAGTTAAACCTAAAACTCTTGGCTTTTTCACTACAAGTTTCTGCATGAGAGGCCAGCTTGCATTTGTGGCATTGGTCAAGAATCACATATACAGTCCTGAGCATACCAAGCATAGGAAACCATTCTATATGATTCATAGCCATTTGTTCTACTACTTGAAAACCTAGTGCTGTTTCTCCTCCACAATACACTGCCTTTTACAAAAGCTCCTACAAATTCTACTTTCCTAGTATCAGCCTTTCTATCAACAACCCTGAGACTTCACATTTCAAACATTACATAAGAAAACTTCTGCTCTGGCTGGTGGCTCAGTGGATAGGTGCCGACCTGTGAACCCAAAGGTTGCTGGTTTGATTCCCAGCCATAACCAGGTCTCCAGCCAGGTCTCCAGCCAGGTCTTCTGTGGCTGGAGGCAGGTGAAAGGCAACCATACATTGATGTCTCTCTCTCTCTCTCTCTGCCTCTCCATCTCTTTCCCTTTCCCTCTCTCTGAAAATAATACATAAAATCTTAAAAAATAAAAAGAAAAAAGAAACTTCTTTCCAGTCTCTTACACAGCAGTCTCAAGCTTTTCATCACATATCTAATATCTTAATAAGATAGTACACAAAAATCTTAATATACTTATCAAATAATAAATAAATATGAGCCCTGGCTGGTTACACAGTGGATAGGGCACTGGCCTGCAAACCCAAAGGTCACTGGTTTGATTCCCAGCCAGGGCACATATCCAGGTTGCAAGCCAGATCTCCTGCCAGGTCCATAGCTGGCTGGAGGCAGGTGAAAGGCAACCATACATTGATGCCTCTCTCCCTCTCTCCCTTCCCCTCTAAAAGTAATAAATAGCCCTGACTGGTAGCACAGTGGATAAGGTGCCAGCCTTCGAACCCAAGGGTCACTGGTTCAATACCCCAGCCAGGGCACATAACCAGGTTGTGAGCCTGATCTCCAGCCGGGGCCGTAGCTGGAGGCAGGTGAAAGGCAACCATATATTGATGTCTCTCTCCCTCTCTGCCTCTCTCCCTTTCTCTCTCTCTGGAAATAATAAAATCTTTTAAAAATTAATTAACTAATTAAATTAAATCTTAAAAAAAAATGAGTATGAAAATTATCCTTACAAAGTATCACATATTCAAATTTCTGACATTCCTTCAAGAAGCCCTTACAGGAAGAAAATTTAAATACCTTCATGTCCTCTAGAATCAAAACCCTAAAAATGTCCAGTCTGATATAAAAAAATAATACTTATTAATAATGACTTTAAAGAAATTAAAGTCACACTGGCCCTGGCTGATGTGGCTCAGTGGATTGAGCAGCGGCCCTCAAACTGAAGGGGCTGCTGGTTTGATTTGTAGGGCACATGCCTGGGTTACAGGCCAGGTCCCTGGTTGGGGTCGTGGGAGAGGCAACCAACCAATCAATGTTTCTCTTGCATGTCACTATTTTTCTCCATCTTTCTCCCTTCTCCTCTCTAAAAATAAATAAAACCTTTTTAAAAATTACCTCTTAAACAAAAATGAAAACAGAAATCCTACCTTTAATTTTATATTCCATTATTTTAAAAATGTGTAAGGTATATACTTAATACATTCTAAATTATTATTTAATAATCACAATATTCATTTAAACAAACTATCCAAATCCTTAATTTCTCACTCTGTAAGTTTACCGCCTTTCAGAGCTTATTCAACCAATGTGTTGTTGCAGCAACCAGAATATCACCTCTTGCAAGAACTGGTTTTTTTTTTTTTTTGCATTTTGGGTAAATGAGCATGTGCTAAAAAGTTTGTGGGGAGGGAAGGCACTGTGGAATATTCAATGATGCTCACATCAAATCACATGTTTTTATAGCTTAGTTATGTAAATCTTTTAATGCAAAACAAAAACAAGAGAAACAGATGGCATTAGTAAAAAAAAAAATGCTTGTAACGAGTAAGTTAATGCCTTTCAAATATATTAAACTGATTCACACTATGAGTTATAATTATTCATAACTGCAAAAAAATCTACCCAAAATTTGAACATAATTACAACATCCTATCTTGAAATAAAGTGTATGAAAAACCTCCCCAACAAAAGACTTTGGGAGCAAAGAGATAGGCAGTCAAAGCTGAGGGATATAAAGTTGTTTTTCTCACCCCATTAAAATTTCTGCAAGCATATTGAACTGTGGAGGAAGTATCTGTTTTGAAGAAGGTGAGGAATGTTTTGAAAACTGCAGAAAACCATAATGAAATAAAAGTCTTACAGTACACATGGAAGTTATCATTCTGGTTGCCAAAGATTATCACTGCTATAATAATTGCTCAGGAAGTATTGTGAGAAATCCACCAGAGTACACTACGTATTGCCACTGTAAAAGTATACACACATAAATGACTTGCACCAATAACTACCCTATCATTTAAATGTTCAGATAACAGCCACTAATTCCAGAGAAATATTATCATGCCAGGTTTCTAAATTAGTCACACACAGGTTCACTTACCTGTATGTTTCAGTACCTGACCCATACTAACCCTTACTACCTATTCCCTCAGGAGTCATCAAGTAGAAAGCTCATATAGAATTTGCAGGTCAGCAATATCTACATACCGGCAAGTCCACACTAACATCAGTACCATCCAGAAGTGACACCCGACATGTGATGATGGACTTAGAATCTCCAGCTGCAGGAATGTGTGTGGCTGCTCGTTGAGCTTCTCGGAGTCGTTCCTTCTCAGCATGTTTGCGCATTGACCGGCGCCCCAGTGTTCTGCGGAAGAAGCTCAGCATTTTTGTCACTATGAAACAGGAAAGAAAAAGATATCAAAAGACTCCCAAATTTGAAGTTAGAAAAATGGTGTTATTTCGGTTAGTTCTGGTAAATTTGAAAAAATAATTAAAACTAGCTACTTTAAGTTTTTAAAGACTTTATATAAAATAGAACTATGGCTTACAGCATTTCTGAACTTAGTGAACTATTTCATAAAGAGCTTATCTGATAGGAGGCAAACATTTATAAAGTTCAGCAGGTCTTTTAATCAATAAATTTTATGTACAATAACCATATATCCCCACAAACATCAGGGAAACAATGCCATACATGAAGCTATCCTTTGCTGATAATAATTCTAAGAAGTTCCATTTCTCTTCTAAACTTTCATAATAAAATACAAAAATAATCATCTATTTCAACTAAAATACAAATATATTTCAAATATGTTTTTGTCATTCTACTTTAACAGATTTTAAATTGCTACTCAATATAAATATTTCTTCATAATATCAAATTGTTACCTTGTTCTGTATCTCTATTAAAAACATTAGGTTAAGTAAAATAATTAAAATGGGTATTAGCAATTTAGAAATATTGCACACATAAAAATGGAAATGCCACAAAAACTATTTTGCTAATGTAATGTTTGAATTTACAAAACTAAGAGTTTAAGAAAAGTAAGTACATATAACTAAGCCAGCAAACAAACAAAAAAGACAATTATTCATTCCAGAGAAAACAAAGGGTTGTACAAAAAAGGGAAAGTAATCATAGTACACTACATGATTCAGCTAGTAGTTCAGTTTTAATAGTATAAATACTAAATACTGACCTAATCATGATCATACACATACACACATACATATATATCCATAACTATAACTGAATGAAAGGTATAATAGAGGTAGGTGGGGATAGAGAGCTGATTCCTTACCTTACCTAGTAGGAATTCAATAGATAATTCCTAAAACTAAACTTCAAGTAGCCATAAGAGCATGTTATTTAAAATGTGACAGTACGACTTGAGGAGGAAGCGAATTCAGGAAAGCGCTAATTTTCCAAAAAATCCTTTTCAACTAGATACATTTATAAACTTAATAAAAATAAAAGCTAACATTAAATAAATACAATCATACTGAAAGGTAAGTGCCCCCCTACCCCTTCCTCTCTCTCTAAAACCAATGGAAAAATGTCCTTCGTGAAGGAAAAAACATACCTAGCCCTGACAATGATGGCTCAGTTGGTTGGAATGTTGTCCCATACACCAAAAGGTTATGGGTTGGATCCCTGTTCAGGGCACATATCTAGGTTGTGGGTTCAATCTATGGTCAGGGCACATACCTAGGTTGTGGGTTTGATCCCCGGTATGAAAGGCATCCTTTCTCACATCAATGTTTCTTTCTCTCTTTCCCTTCCTCTCTCTCTAAAATTCATAAACATATCCTCAGTTAAGGATTTTAAATAAATAAATAAATGCCTATAAATTAA
The DNA here is from genome assembly GCA_004026585.1 of Noctilio leporinus. Taxonomy (NCBI): domain Eukaryota; kingdom Metazoa; phylum Chordata; class Mammalia; order Chiroptera; family Noctilionidae; genus Noctilio; species Noctilio leporinus. The sequence goes on along the minus strand of PVIW01005822.1, from coordinate 57,348 downwards.
AGGTTATCGTACATGTATTATTACAAGTATGGATATTCCTACATAATTAGGTAAACTGGAAAGGCCATGATACTTGTCATTTATACGTTCATCTGTTTAGATCCTAAGGAAATAATTAAAATCACAGATAGCTTTCAAGTTTACAAAGTACTAATATAATAACATCTGGCTCCAGTCTCTGTCTCTCTAGCTATATTTATGGCATTGCTCCCTCTGCATCTTGCCATCTGTCTCACTTCAGTTGCCTATGAAAAGCTGTGCTGTGCTTGCTATCCCAGACTTCTGTCAGAGAATCCCTCCTTATCCTATTTACTCAACAACTCCACCTGTATCTTCCCAGAAAGACGAGTTAGGTCTGAACCTGAAAATATTTTCTGCTTCACTAATCAGATTTTAAATACTCATTTGCATGCCTGTCTCCTCTATTATTGTAAGCCTCTTGAGGAAATAGTTCCTACTCTGAATAGCAAGCCACCCAGCACACTTCATCAAGTACAACACAAATGCTTAGTAAATAATCTTACTTAGTCCTTAGAAAAACTCCCCCAAGTACTGTCTTATTTTCATGAGTAGATTCAGGGTTAAAGAAATTAAACTACTGGCCAAGTAGTCCATTTTTTAGTAAATAGTGAAGATGGGCTCAAACTAATTTTCTGACTCCAGGTCATGGGTTCTCTTCTATATCATAGCACCATTCATCACATAAAGTCTCACTTTAGAAATAAGAAATGATCACAAGTCACAACTGAAAAGAAGCTGAGTGAAAACACAAAAACATACATGATAATTTTTTAAATTAATTCAAATGTAAAGTACAGATTAAAAGACTTAATATACATATCAAACAATCACAATGTGTGGACCTGACTTACTAATTCAAATAAACTTTATTTTTTAAGTTGTCCAATGTTATCATTTGGGAAAGCTAGGTATATGGGATCTCTGTACTACTGTTTTAACTTTTGCAGAAGTCTAAAATTATTTCAAAATAAAAAATTTTAAGACACATTTGTGGTTTTATATATATAATTAACAAATCTTGCATAACCAGTTGATGCTTTAAATGAAATGTATTTGTAAACGTGACAAATATAAAAGCTGAACTATGAATATGTACACCAACATATTAAAAATAATTCAACAGCTATAAATTGAGGATTATATCCTCTTTTTACAAGACTGGATACTCCTATGTAATTATGTTAACAGGCAAAGCCACTGACTGGATTGTTTATGATAACTAAGAAATTACTGCCATTTTTTAAAAAGATTTTATTAATTATTTTTAGAGAGAAAGGCAGGAGGAAGGAAGAAAAAGAGAGAAACATCAATGTATGGTTGCCTTTCACCTGCCTTCAGCTGCAGACCTGGCTTGCAACCTGGTTATGTGCCCTGGCTGGGAATTGAACCAGCAACCTTTGGGTTTGCAGGCCAGTGCCTATCCTCTGAGCCACCAGCCAGGGCCCATTTTTATTTTAGATAAAATAATGGAATTAAGGATATGTTTTAAAAAGTCCTTATCTTTTTTAACCTTCAAAAATGTATCCTCTTTCATGTTAATGATAGATAATACTACACACAACAGATGTAAGTTACATACATTGCTTTGATTTAGGTTCATGTGTTACATTTTTCATTATCGAGAGAATATTATTTCAAAGTTATACTCTCATCAGGAAAATGTGAAAAAGATATGGATACATTATCGATAATGAAAAAATTATTTCAAAGTTATACTCTCATCAGGAAAATGTGAAAAAGATATGGATACATTATCTATGATATTTATGCCAGAAACAACTGTTTAGTGGATCATTTAATATGAAACAATTTTATTGACATATCTTGTTCCCCTTTCCCTCGAGATAAAAATTTTCTTAGGACAGCCCGAATGATTATATTTAAGAGTCTTTATTACCTCATGATTACATTCTGATATACTTATAGAAGAAATGATGTGATGTCTAGTATTTATATTAAAATAATACAAGAAAGGAAGTTGGGAATAGAGACCACTAGCGAGTTAACTGTTGAAGCTGGATGATGGGTACATGGGGTTTATTATCTTCTTCTGACTACTTCAGTATATGTTCAACTTTTCCATACTAAAAAGTTGTGTTTTTTTTTAAAGATTTTATTTATTATTATTTCCAGAGAGAGAGAGAGGAAGGAAGAGAGGCAGAGAGGGAGAGAAACATCAATGTATGGTTGCCTTTCACCTGCTTCCAGCTACAGACCTGGCTGGAGACCTGGCTTGTAACCTGGTTATGTGCGCTGGCTGGGGAATCAAACCAGCGACCTTTGGGTTCACAGGCCGGTCGGCGCCTTATCCACTGTGCTACCAGCCAGGGCCGTATAAAAAGTTTTTTAAGAAAAAAGATGTTCAAAGTGCACTACAAACTTGAGATTCCTAGAAAGCAAATGAATTACAAAACAAGTTTTCTGACTTTCACTTATGCTACACTTTGAAAATAAAAACTCACTACAGGGTTAACCTGCTAAGGAATATCACAGCTTCTTTCAGTTTTAGAATTTTAATAACTATTTTTTGCACTATAAACCCATTCCACAAATAACTAATTCTTTAAAAAAATACAAAAGCAATTTAGTATTCAAAGGAACTAAAGATTTAAAGTTAAAGAAATGAATACTAGAAGGAAATAAGTAGTATATTAAGTGAAGGGCTTCTAAACTGTTCTCTGCAGAAAAAATTTTTTGAAGGATTAATATGCAGTTAAGAACTACTACAAATCATTAAGCTATACAATCCAACAGAAAAACAAATGGGCAACATATGAAGAAACAAGTTCTAAAAGGTGATATGCAATGAAAATATTCATTAAAAGATGTTCAACCTTAACATTAACCCAGAAAATCCAAATTTAAAAAATGAAATACTGTCATTTAAAAGACTAACTGTTGAAAAGGATATGGGAAAAATACTCCCCTCTTTAGAGGATTTGACAACACTAACAAAATTTTAATGTGATTACCTTGCACTCAGCAATTCTATTTCTGGTAGAATTTCTTAAAGAAATAGTCCAACATATGTTTCAAGTTGTACAAACAAGGATTTTTCAGGGCATAACTAACTTAAGAAAACTTTAAATATGTCCATCAACATGCAGGTAGTCAAATTATGGTACATACAATGGCATACAACACAGCTGTTTAAAATACAGTTGACACAAACAAAAATTAGTAAAAAATGAAATCAAAAGTGAATAGTTTTAGCCCATTACTGAGGTAGAATACATACATATACATTTACTTACTTCTTACACACACCAAAAGACTAGAAGGCCATGTAAACTGGTTAGTGAGGTTACCTCTGGAGGGGTTCATGAGGTGGTAGTTAAATCTTCTTTAAGAATATATGAGTATGTCAAAAGTTTTTAAATTTTTGTTAAAAGATGTTTTCCTAAATTAACTCTTTTCCCACCCCCAACTACTTTCTTCATCCTGCAGCAGTGGATTTTTTGCAACCACCAATCTGATCCCTGTTTAAAGATTTTACTTTTATTTATTTTTAGAGAGAGGAGAAGAGGGGGAGAAAGACGGAGAGAAACATCAACGTGTGGTTGCCTTTCATATGCCCTCAACTGGGGACGCGAAGCTCAGGCATGTGCCCCGACTGGGAAGAAATCAAAACCCTTGACCATTCAGATCTCAGGCCTGCCCCCAACCCATTGAGCCACACCAGCTAGGGCTGGTGCCTGTTAAAAAAATTTTTTAACACTTTATTATTTTCAAAGACAGGGTAAGGGAGAGAGGCAAACAAGGAGAGAGACATCAAAATATGGTTGCCTTTCACCTGCTTCCAGCTAAGGACCTGGCTGGAGCCCTGGCTGGCAACCTGGTTATGTGCCCTGGCTGGGAATCAAACCCACGACCTTTGGGTTCACAGGCTGCACCTTATCCACTGTGCCACCAACCAGGGCTGTTTAAAAATATTTAATGTGCTTGCTCCCTGCTGCTACACTTGGCCTGATCCTTTTCCACAGCCCACTGCCAAGCTGCTTACTCTGCTCTGGTTCCCCTTCTGCTCAGTTCAAGAGGTTTTTTTTTCTCCTTATCTGTTTCATCTTTATGGAATGCTCTTCTCCACCTCTCTCACACTCCCTCACCCTCACACCCTCTCCCTCTCCTACTTCACATGGCTGATTTCAGGTTTCTGGTTGAAATGTCTTTTTCTCTGAAAGGCATTCCTGACTCCTGAGTCTAAATTAGGGGCTCCTTTTAGTACCCTTAGTCTTTTCTTTACAACCTTTAAAGGAACTATAATTAAACATCCAACTGTTTAATTACTTGCTTTATTGGGCATTTCCCCCACTTAACACACAAGGACAGGGACCTACTGGTTCAACAGATGACCTAGCTAGCACAAGAATATGCAGCATGTTAGGCACTTACTGAAGAATTTGTCTGACACAAATGGTAAAAGTGGAATATTTGCATGGAAGCCTTTTTTTTTTTTTTTTTTAGAACTCATGTTTTATTTTATCACCATGCTATATTCTTTTTTTAATTTTATTGTTTTATTACGTCCATCCCCTTTTTTCTTCCCTTTGCCTTTCCCCACCCACCCACTCCCCCCAAAGTCAATCCCACTTGTCCTTGTCCACGGTTCTTTGGATGGAAGATTCTTAAGCATTTTTTAAAAAATAGTAGTTTTTAGCTTGTTATTGCTAATTTGGGGGGGGGGTGGCTCTTTTACAATCATAAAAATACAAATTGCCTTTACCTAACTTTTAATACATATCTAAATAAAACAAAAGTTTGTCATGAAATGTGTGTATTGTCATACATGACTGGTAGCCACAATCTTTGGTAAGCAAATGGTTTTTAATGAAGCAATATACTACCATACAGCAAGTGTCATAAAGAAGTTAATACCTTTTGTTCCAATAATGACAAAATATTTTCTAGTAAAGAGAATTTTTTATAAAATTCCAGAGAAGTTATAATGTACAGGCCATTTTCTAATGACGACTACTTATAAAAATAAGAAAACCCTGCAAACCAATTTATATGTACAAATAATCCACTATGTTACGTAGGGTTAAACAACGTGCTAGTTACGGTAAAAATAGAATTTTCGGTAATCTTTCCAACAAAACCTTAAAAAATTGCATTTGATATTAACTTCAAATGTTCTCAAACGGTTTAAGACTCTTGCTCTTCAGAATTCATGAGACTTGGTAACCATGAAGATAGTGACAAATACAATTTCTGTTTACACGCCGAAGAACCCAACATTAACTCGCCCAATGCCACGAGTCGGGGGAGGGTCCCTCAGACCCCGTCACTCCAAGTAGCTAAAGTTTTAGTCAAAAGCAAATTATCTCCAAAAGCGTACTCAGGTTTCTGTCACAAGACCATGACAAACTCTCGTTGTGTTCTCTGACCAGAAAGATCGCTCCTCAGCCGGAAGGCTCAGCCACCGACTGGGAGGTGAAGGGCCCCGACCGCCCTCCACCCCGGCCAGCGACCCCCGCCGCTGGCTACTCCGGAACGAGGCTCCGCAGGCCAGCGAGGCGGGGCCGACACACATCAACCGGTTTCGCCTGGGGCACTCCGTTCCAGCCCAGCCGCACAGTATCGCCCGAAACTCCGCGGCCCAGCCCCATTGGCCGCCGCCGCCCCTCCCCTCTCCGCAGGTTTAATAGTTCGCCGGCCAGGTGGGGCAGCTGCGGGCCGCCAGAGTCCCGCGACGAGGCCCCAGCACCGGTCGCGAGCGCAGGGAACCCGCGCCAGCGAGGGGCTCCGCGGAGCTTGGCGGGGAAAGGGGCGTGGGGCAAGCCGGGCCGCTGGGCTTTGCACTTGCCTACCTGGACTGGGACGACGGCACAGCGGCCACCAAGGGAGGCTGAGGACGGGGCAGAAGAAAGCGCAGCCCCTCGGGAGATGCCAAGAAATGGCGGCCTGAAGCGCAAGCCCACACCACGCTAATCCCCCAGAGGACCCCGGCCGCCGGGCGGTCGGCCCCTTAAGGTCTCCTGGAAGCTCCGCCCTCGTGGGCGGGGCGTGCCGCTCTTAAAAGGGCAATGACACCGCCCCGGAAATTGCTTGGCTGAGAGAGGCGCCGGTTAAAGGGGCGATACTCCGCGCTGTCGACCCAGAACCCGCGCTGCCGCTGGTTTAAAAAGCGCTGCTAAGCCGCACTGGTGTGGCTCAGTTAGTTGGGCCTCAGACCCCGCCAGAGGGAGGGTCGCGGTGTAGATTCCGGGTCACGGTCTATGCCTGGGTTGCAGGTTACCTCGGGGCCAGAGGTAACCTACCTCGGGTGGGCGAGGCAGTCCATCTTTGCTTTTCTTTGATGTTGATGCGTCATTCCCTCTCTTCCTACCTCTCTTCCCCTCTCTAAAAATAAATAAATAAGGTCATTTTATAAATAACTAACTAAAGTGACGCTGCCTTAAACTCAGCCTTGCATCAGACGTCGGGGCTGGGAGCGGTGCAGAATTGCAGTTACCCTCAAAATTAGTCTTATCATAAAGGCGGCTTCCTGGTGCTGCTAGATTCATTCACTCGCTCAGTAAATTATCTACCAAATATTTACAGCCCTACTGTTAAAAGAACCTTCATGCTAGTAAGTGTGAAGGAAAATAAAGCAGAAAACCGTAATAAGAGATTCCTATTTAACCTAACATAGTCAGGGAAATCATCTGTGATGAAGGGACATTTCATCCATTCTCTATCTACAGACAATTTATGAAAGTGCCTACTATGGGTCAGGTTGTGTTCTAGACATGAGATAAAACGAATAAAGCAGACAAAAATTCACTCATGCAGCTTAAGTGCTAGCAGGAGAGTGAGAAAATAAATGATATAAATTAAATACTAAGACATTGTTAAATGATAAAGAGAACATTTAAATCAGAAAATAGAGATGGAGAATGAGAAGGTGGTGATTTTTGATAGATTAGGTCAGGAGGAAGGTGTTATCAGAAGGGGGTATTTGAATATTCACAAAGTTGTGCAACCATCATTAAAATCTTATTGTACAGCCTAAGTGCCCATCAGTGGATGATTGGATCAAAAAACTTTGGTACATTTACACAATGGAATTCTATATGGCAGAAAGAAAGAAGGAACTTGTACCCTTTGCAACACCATGGATGGAACTGGAGAATATTATGCTTAGTGAAATAAGCCAGTCAGTGAAGGACAGGTATCATATGTTCTCACCCATTACAGGACAATAATGAGCAAAACTAACAACAAGCAAAACAGAACCAAGTGTATGAATACAAGGAATAGGCCTGTAGTGGTCAGGGGGAAAGGGGTTGTGGGGAGGGGGGGGCAGAGGCAAAGAAGGGGAGCAGCTTAGACAGGAACCTAGTATAAAGGAACCATGGACATGGACAACAGGTGGGATTGACTTTGGGGGGAAAGGGTGGGTGGAGAGGGGGACAGAGGGGAGCAAAAAAGGGATGGATGTAATACAACAACAATAAAATTTTTTTTAAAAAGTAAGTAAATAAATAAATAAAAGAAAAAAAAATCTTATTGTAGATCATTTTGTCACCTCTCATGGGAAGAATAGCATGGGTGTACAGGGATGGGAGGAATTGTTGGGGGTCATCTTTACATCTTTATCTCAATAAAAAGGAAAAAAAAACAATGATGATGATGATTAAGGAAGGAGTGAAAGTGGGCATATAGATGAAGCAAGAAAGGACCATGGATTGAAGTTGAATAGATAGTTCGGTTAAACTATTGTACGGGTTTAATTTTTTTTCCCATAAATAAAAGTTTTTATAAAGTACTATCTGGGCCATGTACCCCTTAGAAAGTCTTCATGTCGCCCCAGGGGTCTAATTACCCCTGTTTGAAAACTGTACTCTCTCTTTTCTTTTTTTCTTTCCTTTTTTTTTTTTTTTTTTTTTTTTGACAGTTTCTTGACTATTACTCTGGAGATCCACTGTGCCAGCCCCAGGCACAGTGAACAGAATTGAGGTCAGACAGGTTCAGCCCCTGGCCCCTGGCAGCCTGGGACAGCTGAGCCAAGGAAGGTGTCAGAAGGTACAAAAGTCCAAAGCTGGCACTTTAGGTGTGGCCAGCATGCAGCCTGGCCCAGGGGGTAACGTGACCTGCAGCTTTGGATATACAGGATGCCATGGTCCTCTCCGTGCAGAGGATCTGCCACGGGCTAGGGCCAGACCTGCACAGGCAGTGTTCCTTCCAAGGCAGCGGCTAGGAGCAGTTAGTGATTTTAGCCAGGAACTGGTGTGCCCACCACTCATCCAGGTCTATAGTCACGAAGTTCTGCAGTCTGGCGTTGGGGTTCCTTTCCACGTACTGCACAGGCTTCAGACTGTTCTCATCGGCTGGGCCACCACCTAGCTGCTGCTTCACTTGTTGCGAAGCTTCTGAAATTAAGCAGACGTTCTCCTCCTGGGCCAGCGTGTAGGTCTCCTATGTTGCCTCAATGGATGGGAACGTGGTGAGGGGTCACCATTCACTCGATTGAATACAAGCCTTGACCTGGGACTCTACAGGGGCCAGGGTCCTGGAGGCCGCGTCCTGGGGGCGGCGAAGTGGGCGGTGTGGGCTGCGGCATTTCAGAAGCTTGCCTAGCCTGCTTTCCACCTGCTGCTGCGTGGGCCCTGTGCAGCACTGTGCAACCAACTCGCTGGGCGCCTTGGTGAGGTGACCATACACCACACGATGCTGCGCACCCCACCCCCAACCCCAATGCTCAGACACACGCCCTCACTTTCCAGGCGGGGACAAGTCTCTTGCCCTCCACCAGAGCTGGCGCTAGTGAAAACTGTACATTCTTGAGTGGTATCCACTCAAGTCTATCAAAGCCATCTCCCTCCAAGTATTTCCCAGTGTTTACACATTTGAAAGCTGTATTGTAATATATGTTTACTGATTTAAAAAAAAAAGGAGCAGTTTTTGGCAATTCTTACAAATCTACTTCATTGTCCTAAATTATTGCATAGCACACCAGTTTGGAGAAAATGTCTTCTTTTCCTCGTCTGTTCAATCTTTTTCCCTACCTCTTGTCAAGGGTAAGGTTGAGAGAGGCTGTGGATGAAGTGAGAGAAATAGGTTGAGAAAGATGGCAATAGGCTGAATGAAAAATGAAGACGTGGAGGAGGAAAACAAACCTAAGGGCTCAAGTCATAGGAAGTTGTCTGTGATTTAATCAGGTAAGATTATTCCTAATAATGATTTATCACCTCCCCAAATCCTGTCTCCCAGACATAAATAAACTCTGTGACCTCTTTGTGTTGTGATAAAATAGCCAGCTGACTCTCACCAGAGGCAGAGAAGTCTCTCTTCTTGGAGACAGCTGAATTAAGAAAAAAAATTGCAGTTGGCTGCAAGTAATAAGGAAACAGTGAGCAATACTTAACAAAATAAGAAACTTATTTTTCTCACATAAGTAACCTAGAGTTAGGCTGCTGTTTAGTGTTGGTTCAGCTCTTCATCAATGCCATAGCATCCTAAACTCTTACTCTCTCTCCCATCCTTGGCACACTGAGTTTGTTTGTTTGTTTGTTTTGCTCGTAGCCTACTGGCCACAGGAGGGCTGCGGTACTTCCAGTTCTCTTATCTGAATTTAAAAATTTAAAAAAAAAAGGGGGGGGGGGTTGCGGGGTGGAAATAGCCCTGACTGGTTGCTCAGTGTATCAGCATCAGCCTGCGAACCCAAAGGTTGCTGGTTTGATTCCCAGTCAAAGCACATAACCAGGTTGCAAGCCAGGTCTCCAACGAGGTCCATAGCTGCAGGCAGGTGAAAGGCAACCATACATTGATGCTTTTCTCCCTTTCTTCCTCTCTGCCTACCTTTTTCTCTTAAAAATAATGAATAAAATCTTAAAACAACAACAACAACAACAACAACCAAAAAAAACGTAAAAAGACCTTCTGTTCCTGAAGCTTTTTACTTTAGTTAGAAAAGAAAGTCCCACAACCCCGTCTCCGCTAAGTAAATTACCTGCCCAGGCTTAAATTAATCATTGGCAATGGGGTGGGGGTGGGGGTGGGGGTGGGGGAAGAATCCCCACCACTGTTTAAACCAATCATAAGTCACTCGTGGAGCTTGGGGAAGGGCCTGTTCTTCTGAGATCAAGGGCTCTCCATTAACTTATTGCACTGATCCAAGTTCTATTAGCAGTAAGGATGCCGTATTAGTAGAAAGAATGACTATAGGTAGGTTATAGAGGATGTCCACCACAATAACCCACACCAGAGCTGTGGAGGTATTAGGAGAGTGTTAGTAAAAAGATTAGCGGTGACCATCTGCCACTAACTCACTTGGACAAGGATTCATCTTTTCTGGCACCAGTTTTCTCATCTAAAGTGAGGTAATTAGGAAAATGACTCCTGCGATCCCTTAAAGAAGTTTAAGGGGGACTAAATGGTAACAGGAAAAAAAATACAATAAAGATTTAAAAAATTTTTTTTTGCAAAAAAGGAGATGATACGTGAGATGTCTTCCAAATATTAATCATAAATTTATTATTGTGTTTATTTTTTAAAGATTTTATTTATTTTTAGAAAGGGGAAGGGAGGGAGAAAGAGAGGAAGAGAAACATTGATGTGCGAGAGAATCATTGACTGCCTCTTGCAAACCCCAACCAGGGACCAATCCACAACCCAAGCATTAATCCAGACTGGGAATCCAGCTGGTGGCCTTTTGGTTTGCAGGATTATGCTCAACCTGATAAGCCATACCAGTCAGGGTTATATTTGTTCTTTTATAATAGTTCCACCACTAAATTCCCCAAGGGCAGAGATCTTCCCCCTCTGCTTCATCCAACACTTAGCAAGATCCCTGGCACTACCTAGTTCAAATGTTCAAGACACATTTGTTGAGTGATTAAATGAATGAACAGCAAATGTGGATCATATTATTAAAACAAAACTTAAACTACTTCATACCATTCAATAAACATTGAATATACTATTATACTATAGATGAAGATGCAAATTTGCCCTGCCTTTTAGAACTTTATATTCTAGTAAAAAAAAAAGATTATATTTTTATTATTGATTAGAGAGAGAAAGAGGGAGGGAGGTGCAGGGTAGGAGACATCAATTTGTTGTTCCAATAATGAATCTGTGCATAAATTAGTTGCTTCTTGTATGTGCCCTGACTGGGGATTGTACCTGCGACTTTGGCATATAGGGACAATGCTCTAATCAACTGAGCTACCAGACCGGGGGCCTTTAATATTATTAATAGCTAACATTTTAGTCAGTATTCCAAGCATATTCCATTTTTAACTTATTGATTCCAATGATTCTAGGCAGTAAATACTATGATAATCTCCATTCTGCAGGTATGAAAACAGGCTGAGAGAGGTTAAATTGCTCAAGGTCACACATCTAGTAGGGTAGACCTGTATGTGAACACAGGTGGTCTATCTCCAGAAGCCATATTCTTTTAAAATATTCATCTAATGATATGTTTTTATTGATTTGAGAGAGAGGGAGGAAGGGAAAGAGAGAGACAAAAATTGATGTGAGAGAGAAACATTAATCAGTTGCCTTCCATATGTGCCCTGACTGAAATCTAATCCACAATCTTTTGGTTTATGAGACAACCCTTCAACCAACTGAGCAACCCAAGAATATGCTAAAGCCATATTCTTAAAAAATATATTTTTACCTTAATTTATCAATTTGAGAGAGGGAGAAAAAAATGGGAAGGAGAGAAGGAGAGAAGGGGGAGAGAAACACCAGTTGTTCCACTTATTTATGCATTTGCTGATTGCTTCCTGTATTTTGGCCTGACCAGAGATTAAACTCGAAACCTTGGTGGGTCCAGACAACACCCTAACCAACTGAGCAACCCAGCCAGGGTAAAAATTTATTTCAATTACAGTTTACATTTGATATTGTTTTGTATTTGTTCTAGGTATGCAGCATAATGGTTAGACAATCATGTGTTTTACAAAGTGTTCTTATTGTTATTTCTAGTACCCAACTGAAACTGTACAGAGTTATTCAGTATTATTGACTATATTTCCCATGCTGTACTTTACATTCCCATGACTATCCTTCTCAATAGCCTCACCTTTTTCACCCAGTCCCCCAAACTCCCTCCCTTCCCGCAACAGTTTGTTCTCTGTATTTATGAGTCTTTTTCTACTTTATTTATATGGCTCTTTAATTTCCACATAAAATCATATATTACTTGTCTTTGACTTATTTCACTTAACATAATATCACCTAGATCCATCATACTGTTGCAAAGTGGTAAAATTTCATTCTTTTTTATGACTGAATAGTATTCCATAGTATATATGTACCACTGCTTTTTTATCCACACATCTATTTATGGACACTTGAGTTACTTCCATAGCTTGGCTATTGTAAATAACACTGCAATGAACATAGGGTAGCATACAACCTTTCAAATTAGTCTTTCTTTGACTATACCCAGAAATAGAATTGCTGGGTCTTAAGCCAGTCCCATTTTTAATTTTTTGAAGAACTGCCATACTGTTTTCCATTGTAGCTGCACCAGTCTGCATTCCTCTCAACAGTACACAAATATTCCCTTTTCTTGCCAACACTTTTTCCTTGTTGATTTATTGATAAAAGCCATTCTAACAGGTGTGAGGTGATAGATATCTCATTGCAGTTTTAATTTGCATTTTTCTGATTATTAGTGACATTAAGCATTTTTTCATATGTCTATTGGCCATCTGTATGTGTTTGTTAGAGAAGTATCTATTCAGATCTGTTCTGCACTTTTTAAAAAAGATTTTATTTATTATTTTTCAGGGAGAATGCAAGGAAGAGAGGGAGAGAAACATCAATGTATGGTTGCCTTTCATCTGCCTCCAGCTACAGACCTGGCTGGAGACCTGGCTTGCAACCTGATTATGTGCCCTGGCTGGGAATCAAACCAGTGACCTTCAAGTTTGCAGGCCAGGGCCTTATCCACTGTGCCACCAGCCAGGGCCATTGTGCACTTTTTAATTGGATTGTTTGTTGTATTTGGTGTTGAGTTGAAGGACTTTTTAAAAAAATTTTTAATGGTACACCTTATGAGGTGTACCGTTGGCAAGTATGTTCTCCCATTCAGTGGGCTGTCTTTTCATTTTGTTGTGGTTTCCTTTGCTGTGCTAAAACATTTTAGTTTGATGTAGTCCCATTTATTTTTTCTTTTGTTTCCTTTGTCTGAGGAAATATATCAGAAAAAATATTACTGAGAGAAATGTCCAAGATTCTACTACATATATATATATACATATATTTATTATCAATGTAAGGTTGCCTTTCACCTGCCTCCAGCTACAGACCTGGCTGGAGACCTGGCTTGCAACCGGGTTATGTGCCCTGGCTTGGGAATTGAACCAGCAACCTTTGGGTTCATAGGCCTTATCCACTGGGCCACCAGCCAGGGCCTACTACCTATATTTTCTCCTAGGAGTTTTATGGTTTCTTCCTCCCTCCCTGCTCTTGTCTCAAAAGATAATGAATAAGATATTTTTTAAAAATAAATAAAGTACATACTATATTTTGAAGAGTTAATATAAAAAATTTAAAATATGCCAATAGTTTACATAATTATTACATATTAAATATTATTTTAGATATATTGTAGCAAGATTAAGTAGTTTTTTCTTAATACTTATTTTACTCTAGAATGATATTTTTGTGAAATATATCATAGAAATGGTGTATTACAGAACTCACTTTTGTGAAAGTTGTCCTAGAGATGGTGCCAAACCCATAGCAAAAAATGAATTTGGTTTTTGAGTCAGATCCTTCCCCCTCCAATAATACAACTCAACTTTATTTTTACCTACTGGAACTACAACTTATTCTTTTTGGAGTTTTCCATCTCAAATAGTAGATTTATTTATTTAGGTTATGCATCTTTCAATACCCTCTGTTTTCCCTCTACATGTGTTTTACAAGTTGAAGCCTTCAGAAATAATGGCACTTGCAGTGCTCAGCAGGTCCCCAGAGTAGAAATTATTATGTCTATTAAGTTGAGGTAAAAAATAAAAATCCTTAGGATTTAAATAATTTTGTAGAATAGTATTCTAGCAATTTTTTGAACTTGTGGTTGACTTTCTATGTGGCCCTAAACTAACCCCTGAACTATTTAAGAGTCTGTTGAGGTAGAGATTAGGTATGTTCACATTTCAATAATAAAGTTTACCATAGCATTCATTCCTTTTCCCAAGTATCCCGTTTGGGGGCCTTCATAACTGGAAATGTATATTTCCATGATTTAGTTGAAAGGAATCTCACCTAATTTACTGCTAATATAAGAATATATGTTGTCTATATACACGAATCATATAGTTTAGTAGTTTGCAACTTCCATCCAAATTGTCTTCATTCTCAGCATCTTTTCTAACCTAAAGATGGACTGACTTCACAACGCACCCATGACCAGTTGGTTGCTATTTAAAACATAAATTGCTAACAAAATCTATATATTACACACCCACAAATAAGCACATATTTTATAACAATGAATAGCAAAGACAGCATGTCTTCTATGTAATATACATCCACATTTTCTTACTTTTTTCTTCTTCCTTATTTGCATTCAATTTTTCTGAGTTATTGCAAATAACCTGATTTTCCCATATTGTGAACTGATTCCAACTTAAGGAAACTTAACCTGCAGTAATGCAGATACAAGTAATATACAAAATTATACCTTATTTAGTAAAATCTATTTATAACAAGATCACTTTAAAGCATTCATAAGTTAAAGTTGATTCTTCTCCATTCGGCTGCCCTTTGTCTTTTGATTGGTGAATTGAATCCTTTTACCTTTGTACCTGTGTTCCTGTCTGTATCTCTTGTTTCTTCATCTTAAAGCAGACCCTTTAGCATCTCTTGCAATGCTGATTTGGTGGAGATGTATTTTTTTAGACTTCTTTTGTCTGGGAAACTCCTTATTTCACCTTCCATTTTGAATGACAGTCTTGCTGGGTAGAGTATTCTTGGTTGCAGGCCTTTGTTTTTCATTGCTTGAAATATTTTTTGCCATTCCCTTTTGGCTTGTTGTGTTTCTGTTGAGAAATCAGCTGATAACCTTATTGGAGCCCCCTTGTAGCTGTTTCTCTTTTGCTGCTTTCAGGATTCTCTCCTTGCCTTTGAAATTTGCCATTTTCATGATGATGTGTCTTGGAGTGGGACTGTTTGGGATCATCTTCCTTGGGACCTTCTGTGCTTCCTGAGTTTGCATGATATTTTCTCTCCTCAAGTTAGGGAAGTTTTCTGTCACTACTTTTTCAAAGAGATTTTCTACCCCTTGCTCCTCCTCTACTCCTTCTGGTATCCCTATGATACCGGTGTTATTACGTTTCATGTTGCCCTGCAGCTTCTCTTAAAAGCTGTTCATTCTTTCTCAGTCTTTTTTCATTTTGTTGCATTGCCTGGGAATTTTTTTCTACATTCACCTCCAGCTCAACGATCCGATCCTCTGCTTTCTCTAGACTGCCTTTGATTCCTTCTACTGTGTTCTTCAGTTCAGAAATGGTATTCTTCATTTCCTCCTGGCTCTTATTGATGGCGTCTATGTATGTCCTTTTTAATGCTTGTGTAGTTCTCAGTAAGTTCCTTGTTGCTTCCCTGGAGTTCTTTGTAGTTCTCTGGGAGTTCTTTGTAGCTTTCTTTTAACTCACAAAGCTTATTGAGCTTCTCTATCATCATTATTTTGAATTCCATGTCTGATAGGGTGCTTGCCTCTATTTCATTTTGCACTCTTCCTGGGGATTCCCCCTTTTCATTTGCTGAGGGTTTATTTTTTTGTCTCCCCATTTTAGGTGACTCTTGTTTATTTCTGCTTCTTAGATTGGCCTGCTTTGACTTAACTGTCTTAGTGGTGTGACCTTCTGTGATGTAGAAGTGCAGTTTTTTTTTACTTCCTGGGTCTTGGTGATGTCAGCTCGTGTCCCCATCTGGGTCTAGTCAGCCAGTTGGAAACTACCAGAGATCCACTGTCTTTGTCTCCTTTAGTTGTTAATCCAATCAGCTTGTGATCAATGGTCAGTTTTAGGCATCTCTGGGCAGGCAGATGAATTCAGTTATTAATCCAATCAACCTGTGATCTGAGATCAGGTTTAGGCATGGCTGTGTGGGGTGGATTCATTCCTATGGGTGAGCTGTGGCTTCCCCGCAGGCTACTGCCCTTTGGAGAAGAGTGGTCTGCTGGCTGTATGGGGGATGGGTCAGCACTGGATTCACATGCTGCTCCCACAGATCTCCCCTTAAAGCCACTGACCCAACACTTCCCCAAGCATCTCTAGTCCACTCTGCCCTTTCTCTGCTGGAGCCCAGGGTAGGTGGGTGCCTCTGTATTTTCATGTGTGGTCCCTTTAAGAACTCAGTCTCTCTGCCAAGCCAGCTAAACCTGGCAGCTTTCTGCTTTTCACAGCTGGGTGCTGTTTTACTTTCAGCTTTGTTGCTTTAGGCTGGGAAGCACAGTTGGGGGTTTAGATCCCACCCTTCTCAGGTGGAACCCTGGGCTGCTGAGATGTTTCTTCGTCTGTTCA
Source organism: Noctilio leporinus (assembly GCA_004026585.1). NCBI lineage: Eukaryota > Metazoa > Chordata > Mammalia > Chiroptera > Noctilionidae > Noctilio > Noctilio leporinus. The sequence continues at coordinate 40,852 of PVIW01005822.1, read as the reverse complement.
GCTGCCTCCTGTGGGAGCCCCGCCAGCCCTCTCAGGTCTCCCCACTTCCTACCTGTCACGTTGTGATGAATTTGCTCTTCTGTCCGTGGTAATAAGACTTCTCTCCAGTTGGCGTTCTGTTGGTTATTCCAGATGATTTCTCCCCAATTAATTTGTAATCCCATCTTGGTGTTGGGAGAAGATTGGTGTAGCTCCACTTACTCCTCCGCCATCTTGGTTCTCCTTTGTCAAATATTAATTGGCCATATAGGTATAGGATTATTTCTGGGCTCTCTATTCTGTTCTATATGTCTATTATTGACCTATATGTCTATTTTTATGCCAGTACCAGGCTTTTCTTTTAAGAAACATCTTTTTTATTTTATTTATTATTTCCAGAGAGAGGAAGGGGGAGAGGCAAAGAGGGAGAGAAACATCAATGTATGGTTGCCTTTCACCTGCCTCCAGCCATGGATCTGGCTGGAGACCTTGCTTGCAACCTGGTTATGTGCCCTGGCTGGGAATCAAACCACGACCTTTGGGTTTGCAGGCCGGCATCTTATCCACTGTGCTACCAGCCAGAGCTCATTGTTATTGATAGGAATTGCATTTAATCTATAGATTGGTTTGGGTAGTATGTTAATTCTTCCAGTCCATGAGCACTATTTATGCTTCCACTTAGTTGCATCTTTTCCAATATCTTTTTCAGTGTCTTATAATTTTTGAGCGCAGGTCTTTTATATCCTCGTTTGAATTTATTCTTAGGTATTTTAATTTTTTGATGCAATTGTAAATGAGTTTGTGTTCTTAATTTCCATTTCTGATAGTTCATTACTGGTATATAAAAATCCAACTGAGCCTTAGCTGGTGTGGCTCAGTGGATTGAGTGCTGGCCTGGAAACTGAAAGGTCACTGGTTCGATTCCTGGTCAGGGCACATGCCTGGGTTTTGGGCCAGGTCCCAGGTTGGGGGAGTGTGAGAGGCACCTGATCCATGTATCTCACACACTTTGCTATTTTTCTCCTTTTCCTTCTCTTTCTCTTCCCCACTCTTTAAAAATTTAAATAAACCCTTTAAAAAAACTATAAAGTCATTTATTCAGTGAGAAAATTTAGTGTACTTAAAACTTACTTCTCTAGAATCAGACCAGTTTCAGTAAGTCATTCTGCAAAGTATAAACTGTGTGACCTTGGACACATTCTCCATCATTATATTACAAATAGACATAAACAAAATCTCACTGGTTCCTGGATGTTTATTTTGCATCCTGTAACTTTACTGAATTTATTTGTTTTAGTAGTTTTCTGGTAAAATCTTTCGGGTTCTCTGTATGGAGTACCACATCATCTGCCAATAATGAGTTACGTCTTCCTTTCCAATCTGGATGCCTTTTATTTCTTCCTTTTCTCTAATTGCTGTGGATATGTCTTCCAATAGTATGTTGAACAACAGTGGTGAAAGCAGACATTCCTGTGTTGTTCCTGATTTTAGGGAAATGCTTTTAGTTTTGCCCCATTGATATGATGTTAGTTGTGGGTTTATCACACATAGTGTTTATTATGTTGAGATATGTTCCCTCTAGTCCCACTTTGCTGAGAGTTTTTATATAAAACAGTGCTGGATTTTGTCAAAGGAAGCTTTCTGCATTTATTGATATGATCATATTGTTTTTATCCTTTATTTTGTTTACTTGCTGTATCACATTAATTGACTTGAGGATATTGTACCATCCTTGCATCCCTGGAATAAATCCTACTTGATCGTGACATATGTGACCTTTGTAATGTATTGCTGCATTGTTTGCTAACATTTTGTTGAGGATTTTTGTATTTATGTTCATCAAAACTATTGACCAATGACATGCTTTCTTTGTAGTATCTTTATCTGGTTTTTGGAGTTAGGATAATGCAGGCCTGGTAAAATGAGTTTGGGAGCCTTCCATCCACTTGAATTTTTGTGACTACTTTGAGGAGTATAGGTGTTGGTTCATCTTGAAAGTTTGGTAAATTCACCTGTGAAGCCATCTAGTCTAGGACTTGTGTTAGTGAGAAGTTTTTTGATTGCTGTGGTAATTTCATTACATGTAATAGCTTTGTTCAGATTTTCTGTGTCTTCTTGATTCAGTTTTGGGAGACTGTATGTTTCTACGCATTTGTCCATTTCTTCCAGATTGTCCAATTTGTTGACATATAATTGTTCATAATATTTTCTTTTAATCCATTGTATCTCTGTGGTGTCAGTTGTTACTTCTCTTCTTTCATTTCTAACTTCATTTATTTGGATCCTCTTTCCATTTTTCTTGATAAGTCTGGTTAAATGTTTATCAGTCTTTTCAAAGAACTGCTCTTGGTTTCATTGATCTTTTATATTGTTTTTTTAGATTCTGGTTGATTTCAGCTCTGATCTTTATTATTTACCCTTGTATTCACATTAGGCTTTGTTTTTCTTCTTTTAGTTCCTTTAGGTGTAAGGTTACTTTTTTTTTTTTTTTTTTTTTTTTTTTTTTTTTTTTTTTTTTTTTTTTTTTTTTTTTTTTTTTTTTTTTTTTTTTTTTTTTTTTTTTTTTTTTTTTTTTTTTTTTTTTTTTTTTTTTTTTTTTTTTTTTTTTTTTTTTTTTTTTTTTTTTTTTTTTTTTTTTTTTTTAAAGCTTTTTCATGTTTCTTGAGGTAGGCCTGTAATGCTATGAATTTACCTCTTAGAACTGCTTTCTTTGTGCCCCATAGGTTTTGGGTTGTTTTGTTTTTATCTTTGTCTCATCTTTTGATTTTTCCTCAATATCATAGTTAACATATTTATTGTTTAGTAGCATGGTATTTAGCCTTGATACGTAAGTATGTGTGTGTGTTTTTAGTTTTTTCTTGTAATTGAGTTACCGTTTCAGACCATTGTGGTTGGAGAAGATGCTTGATATTTCAATCTTCTTAAATTCATTGAGACTTGTTTTGTGTCCTAATATGCAGTGTGCTGTAGAAAATGTTCCATGTGCACTTAAAAAGAATGCATATTCTGCTGCTTTGAAGATATCAAATAACCCCATTTGTTCAAGTGAGTTATTTACGGCCACTGTTTCCTCATTGATTTTTCTGTCTGGAAGATCTATTCATTGATGTCAATGGGGTGTTAACATCCTCTATTATGATTGTATTATTGTTACTCTCCTTTTTTATGTCCATCATGATTGGTTTTTGCCCTAGCTGGTGTGGCTCAGTGGATTGAGTGCTAGCCTACAAACCAAAAGGGATGCCAGTTCGATTCCCAGTCAGGGCACATGCCTGGGTTGTGGGCCAGGTCTCCACTTGGGGGTACATGAGAGGCAATCACACATTCACGTTTCTCTCCCTCTCTTTCTTCTCTGTTGCCCTATCTCTAAAAATAAAGTTAAAATATCTTTCAAAAGATTGGCTTTATATACTTAGGTGCTCTATGCTGGGTGCATACATCTTTACAAGAGTTATTTCCTGTTATTGGGCTGAAACCTTTATTATTATATAGTGTCCTTTTTGTCTCTTATTATAGTTTGTGTTTTAAAGTCTATTTTGTCTGGTATAACTATTGCTAGCCCAGTATTTTTTTATTTCCATTTGCATGAAATATTTTTCTTCATCCATTTTTTTCCCCTTCTTTTATCCTTTTATGAGTCTGTTTGTGTCATTCATTTTGAGGCGGGTATCTTGTAGACAGCATATTTATGGGTCTTGTTTTTATTAATCCATTCAACTACTTTGTTTTAAATTGGTGCATTTAAATCATTTACATTTAAAATAATTGATAGGTACTATTTATTGCCACTTTCCATTTTTTCTTTAATTTTTTTTTTTTTTTTTTTTAGAGACAGGAGAAGGGGAGAGAGGCAGAGAGGGAAAGAGACACCAATGTATGGTTGCCCTTCACCCGCCTCTAGCCGGAGACCTGGCCTGCAACCTGGCCTGTGCCCTGGCTGGAAATAGAACCAGTGACCTTTGGGTTTGCAGGCTGGTGCCTTATCCACTGTGCCACCAGCCAGGGCTCCATTTTTTCTTTAGAACTATGTTTCTCTTAAGAGGCAAGGATGGTGACAGACTAGATGGCAGTGCTACCAGGGTTCTCAAGTGCCAGAGCAGCTGCAAGGAGGATAGGGTAGTGAACACGAGACACCTGCAGGTCCCTGTGAATTGGAGCATTAAGCATCTGGGTTCAGGGGTGTACAGCCCAGAGGCTGCAGAGATCCACAGTTCTGTACCTGCCGGCTGGTGGCAGAGGTCAGTTCTGGGCAGTGGCAGCTCTGCCAAGAAGGGCAGCTCTGACTGAAGATAGCTTCAGGCTCCCCAGTGACTAGAAATCTGAGCAGTGAACTGTGGACAGTGAGTGCAAACTCAGGGATATTGAGGAATTGAATTCCTGCAGGGGAGGGACTGTGTGAGAGCCTTGCTCTGGAGGCTGAGAGAAAGCGCCTCACAGGGCCAAAGGCAGAGGGGGGGAAACCCGCGGGGAGCAGGAGCAGGGGAGCAGGGAAGTGCACCGGCTGGGATGGTGAGAGGGCTAAAAATTGTGCCACTGAGCCACCCAGGGAGAGGACAGCATGGAGACCCAGCAAGAAGGGAGGCTCAACACTGCACACTCACACTGTTGCACAGACTCTCACGAAACCTCAAAACTATGCACCAGGAACTTGCTGCTGGTGCAACTGGTGCATCCGTTGCAGGCGACAAAAACCTCCTTGAAGAGCTACAGGGGTAGCCATCGCCAGCACAGAGCTCAGGCTCCCCTATAGAGCCAGGTGCCCATTGCACATGGCATAAACCTACACGAAGAGCTGGAGGGAAAGGGCTAGCCATCACTGGTGCTGTCGCCACGGGGCACCACACAGAACCAGAGGCCCATCGAACACAGTGAAAACCTCCAAAAGAGCTGGACAAGGAGGGCTAGCCATCGCCAGCAAGTGACACTGTGGGCCCCCTGGGGAACCAGGCGCTCTTTGCAGACAGGGGCTTCCTCCTGCAAGAGCTGGAAGGGGAGGGCTAGCCATCACAGGAGCAAATGAAGTTGCAGGCCACCCTTCCCCCCTTGGAACTAGGTGCCTATCCCAGGCGGAAACCACCTCAAAGAGCTAGAGGAAGAGGAGTAGCCATCAACACTACTTAAGCAGCCTGCAGTTCTTCACACAGAACCAGTGAGAGAAGGGAGGGCCCCAAAATGCCAGCAGTGCAGAAACCTAGCTAGGCTATTGGAGGCTCAGCCTACCTGGGGGGTGGCACCCAGAATCAGCCCCGACTGTGACAGCCATAGGTCCTGCCATTCCAAGACCACACAGCCAGACTGTAGACTGCAGAAACTTGATCAAGAAAAAGTGGCAGACTCAGGAAATGGATCGCTGCTAATCTCAAGCCCCTGAGTTACACCGAGAGCTACATAAACTATTAAACCTAACATATCCTTTTCAAAAGTTACTTCCAACCCTCACATTAGTGCATTTTAAGTAAATACTGTTTATATCATAGTGTATCCCAATTCCCATATTTTTACTCCTCCCTTATCTCAATCCACCTAACTACCCAAGACCCTCCTCCTACTCTTGTTTTAAATTATACTCACATCACTCTCCTGCTACAACTCATTTCCAGTCTTCAATCTAAGTATTCCTCCCCTCCGCAGGCTCTTAACTTTTTTTGTGTGTGTGGATGTGCTACTAGGGACAACACATTCTTTTTTTCTGCTAAAAACACATGGGTCCTGGCTCCACCTTGACTAATCAGTGCTCGTTGAGGGTGGACAGGGAGATAGATGTGGCATCTATATCTATATCTATCTATCTATCTATCTATCTATCTATCTATCTATCTATCTATATATATAGGCTTATACTGGTCACTCCCTCTTGAGGCTTTCTGATTTTCTCCCTCCCCATTTCTATTTGAGATAAATTGGCTTTCTCTCTTGCATCCCCACTATCTTTTTTTTTTTTTAATTTTATTGTTGTTGTATTACATCCATCCCCTTTTTGCTCCCCTTTGTCCCCCTCCCCATCCACCCACTCCCCCCAAAGTCAATCCCACCTGTTGTCCATGTCCCACTATCTTTGCTACCCCTTTGCACCCTTCAAATTTATCTATATCCCCATTAAGACTGGCTCAGTTGCAGCTGAGAGTGTGAATAAAACTGGTGGTTACCTTGGAGGGTGTGGGTATATAGCTAGGTTCATAGATAGTTGAAAGGGGGATTAAAGGAGAAAGCTATCTCTGAAGGTGGTGCCTGGACTGGTGGTTCTATCTTAGGAACAGCTCAAAAACAGTGTATGAGATGGGATAGGAGTGTCTCTCGATCAGCCAACTGGAGGGAAAGGAGCAACACATACAACATATCCAAGATAAAACCAGAAAGCCAAAGTTAATGACATAAAGGGCATCCCAAGAGCAACAAGATGAGGAAATCTAGGAGACTTCAACACTGAACTTCACAAATCTCCTAAAACGGAAGGGTGCTCTACAAAGGAGAGAAATCAAAGCCAATTAATCCAAGACAAAAACAATCAATAGCAGACATCCATAATGGGGAATAAAAGAATCAGTCCATCACCAAAAGGAAAGGAGGAGTCCCCAGAAAGATCACTAAATGAAACAAAGGCAAACAAACTATCAGACCTGGAATTCAAAATAATGATGACAGAGAAGCTCAATGAGCTCAGCCAGCTCAAAGAAAACTATAAACAACTCCAGAGGAACTACAAAGAACTCCAGGGAAGTTACAAGGGACCTACTGAGAGCTACACCAGCATTAAAAAGGACTTAGAAACTATAAGTAAGAGCCAGGAGGAAATGAAGAATACAATTTCTGAATTGAAGAAATCAGTAGAAAGAACCAACAGTAGGCTAGAGAAAGCAGAGGATCTGATCAGTGAACTAGAGGACAACCTAGAAAAATATGCCAAGACAGTGCAACAGAATGAAAAAAGGCTGAACAAGAATGAAGAGGTTTTAAGAGAGTTGCAGGACAACATGAAACACAATAATATCCATATCATAGGTATACCAGAAGAAGAGAAACAAGGAATAGAAAACCTGTTCAAAAAAGTAATGATAGGAATATTATACAGCAGACAGAAAGAAGGAACTCCTATCCTTTGCAACAACATGGATGGAAGTGGAGAGTATTATGCTTAGTGAAATAAGCCAGTCAGTGAAGGACAAATACCATATGATCTCACCCATTACAGGACAAGCAAAACAGAACCAAATATATGAACAGTGAATAGGTCTTCAGTGATTAGGGGAAAGGGGGTTGGGTGAAGGGGGGAGGAAGAGGCAAGGAAGGGGAGCAGTTTAGACAAGAACCTAGTATAAAGGAACCATGGACATGGACAACAGGTGGGACTGACTTTGCAGGGAATGGGTGGGTGGGGAGGGGGACAGCGGGGAGCGAAAAGGGGATAGATGTAATACAACAACAATAAAATTAAATAAAAAAAGGTAATGATAGAAAAGTTCCCCAACATGATGAGTGAAAACATTACTCAAGTTCAGGAAGCACAGAGGGTCCCAATGAAGATGAATTCAAACCCACTTCAATATACATTATAATTAAAATGTCAAATTTCAAAGACAAAGAGAATCCTAAAAGCCTCAAGAGAAAGACAGCAAATAACATGTAAAAGGGTTCTGATAAGATTTTCAAATGATTATTCAACAGACACAATACAAGCCAGAAGAGGATGGCAAAAAATATTTCAAGTAATGAGAAACAAAGGCCTACAACCAAGATAACTCTACCCAGTAAGACTCTGATTCAAGATGGAAGGAGAAATAAGGAGTTTCCCAAACAAAAGATGACTAAAATAATACATCTCTACCAAACCAGCATTGCAAAAAATGCTAAAGGTCTGCTTTTAAAAAATGAAGAAACAGAGGGAGACAGAGAGGAACACAGGTACAAAGTGGGAAAATGGCAATAAATAAGTATCAATCAATAACCTTAAATGTAAATGGATTAAATGCACCAATCAAAAAAGATAGGGTAGCTGAATGGATAAGAAGACATGACCCACATATATTGCTGTCTTCAAGAGACGCCCCTCAGAACAAAAGATCTACACAGACTGAAAGTGAAGGGATGGAAAAATATTTATCAAGCAAATGGACATGATAAAAAGGCTGGAGTAACAATACTTATTTCAGACAAAATAGATATTATGATGAACGCCATCTAAAGAGATAAAGAAGGGCATTTCATAATACTTAAGAAAACAATCCATCAAAAGAAATAACTCTGGTAAACATATATGCACCCAACGTAGGAGCTACCAAATATATAAGGAAAATCTTGGAGGGCTTCAAAAAGGATAATGGCAGCAACAGACTCATAGTAGGGGATTTTAATACCTCACTATCAAAAATAGACAGTTCTTCCAAACAAAAACACCAAGGATATTGTGGCATTGAACAATACTCTAGAGGAAATGGACCCCAAAGAAGCAAAATACACATTCTTTTCAAATGCACATGGAACATTTTCTAAGATAGACCACATGGAATGTCACAAGACAAGTCTCCACAAATACAGGAAAATTGAAGTCATATCAAGCATCTTCTCAGATCACAATGGCTTGAAACTAGAAACTAACATCAAGGGGAAAAAAACAAAAACACTCAACTCATGGAGACTAAATAACATGCTTTTAAGTAATGAATGGGTTCACAATTAGATCAAGGATGAAATCAAAAAGTTTCTGGACACAAATGACATTGAATATACAACACTCCAAAACCTATGGGACACAGCAAAGGCAGTCCTCAGAGGGAAATTCCTAGCAATACATGCCTACCTAAAAAGGTCAGAAGAAGCTTATAGAAATAACCTTACCATAAAGCTGCAAGAACTAGAGGAGCAACAACAAACAAAGCCCAGAGCAAGTAGAAGGAAGGAAATCATCAAGATCAGAGAAGAATTCAATAACTTAGAGACTCAAACTATGATTCAAAGATTCAACAAGTCCAGGAGCTGGTTCTTTGAAAAAATAAACAAAACTGACAAGGCTTTAACCAGACTTATCAAGAAAAAGAGAGAGAGGACCCAAATAAACAGAATCAGAAAAGACAGAGGAGAGATCACAACTGGTACTTCAAAATACAAAGCAGTGTAAGAAATTATTATAAATAACTACATGACAAGAAATATGACAATGTGGGTGAAATGGACACATTTCTGGAAATGTAGTCTACCAAAACTGAATCCAGAAGAAGCAGAAATCCTGAATAGGCCAATAACAACTAGTAAAAATGAAGAAGTAATCCAAAATCTCCCAAAGCACAAAAGCCCTGGACCAGATAGCTACACAGGTCAATTTACCAAACATTTAGAGAAGAACTAACTCCTATCCTTCTCAACCTATTCCAAAAAATCCAACAAGAGGGAAGACTCCCAAACACTTTCTATGAGGACAATATATTCTAATCCCAAAACCAGGTGAAGACACAACTAAGAAAGAAAACCATAGGCCAGTATCTCTGAAGAACATAGATGCTAAGATTCTCAACAAAATATTGGCCAACTGGATCCAGCAGTATATTAAAAAGATTCTACATCATCATTAAGTGGGTTTCATCCCAGGGATGCAAAAGGATGGTACAACATTCACAAATCAATAAATGTAATACACCACATCAACAAAATGAAAGATAAAAACCATATGATCATATCAATAGTTGCTGAAAAAGCATTTGATAAAGAATAGCAACCATTTATGATAAAAACACCCAGCAAAATGGGAACAGAGGGAGCATACTTCAACATATAAAGGCCATCTATAAGAAATCTGGAGCCAACATAATACTCAATGGGCAAAAACTAAAAGCTTTCCCCCTAAGATCAGGAATGAGACAAGGCTACCCACTTTCTCCACTTCTGTTCAACATCATTTTGGAAGTTCTAGCCATAACTATCAGAGAAGAAAAAGGAATCAAAGGTATTCAAATTGGAAAGGAAGATGGTATGATAATGTACATACAGAACCCGATAGGTTCCACCAAAAACTTATTCAACCTAACAAGCAAATTTAGCAAAACAGCTGGATATAAAGTCAATGTCCAGAAATCAAAAGCATTTTTGTATACCAATAATGAAATATCAGAGATAGAAGCTAGAAAACAAATCCCATTTACCATAGCAACAAGAAAAATAAAGTACTTAGAAATAAACTTAACTAAGGAGGTGAAAGACCTGTACTTGGAAAACTACAGAACACTGAAGAAAGAAATTAAGGAAGATACAAATAAATGGAAGCATATACCATGTTCATGGATGGGAAGAATTAACATCATTAAAATGCCCATACTATCCAAAGCAATCTATAGATTCAATGCAATCCCAATTAAAATACCAATGACATACTTCACAGAGATAGAAAAAAATACTTCAAAAATTTATATGGAGCCAAGAATGCCCACAGATAGCCACCACAATCTTGAGAAAGAAGAACATGGTAGGAGAAATCACAATACCAGACTTTAAAATATACTATAAGGCTACTGTCATCAAAACAGTCTGGTATGGGCATAAGACTAGATATAGATCAATGGAACAGAATAGAAAGCCCAGAAGTAAACCCAGGACTCTATGGTCAATTAATATTTGATAAAGGGACAACGAACATAAAATGGAATAAAAACAGTCTCTTCAACAAGTGGTGTTGGGAGAACTGGACAGCAACATGCAAAAAAATAAAACTAGACCACCAACTTACACCATACACCAGAGTAAACTCAAGGTGGATAAAGGATTTCAACATAAGCAGTGCCACCATAAACCTCCTGGAGAAAAATATAGGCAGTAAAATTTTAGATATCCTACGCAGAAATATGTTTATGATACTTCTCCAAGGGCAAATGAAATTAAAGAAACGGAATTTTGTCAAATTGAGAAATTTCTGTTCAGCTAAAGGAAACACCAGCAAAATGCAAAGGGAACCAACTCTATGGGAAAATATATTTGCCAATGATACCTCAGACAAGGGTTTCATATCCAAAATGTATAAAGAACTAATGCAACTCAACACCAGGGAGACAGACAGCCCAATTTAAAAAATGGGCAAAGGACCTGAACAGACAACTCACTGAGGAAGACATACAAAGGGCCCAGAGGCATATGAAAGAATGCTAAACATCACTAGTCATCAGAGAGATGCAAATTAAAACCACAATAAGATACCACCTCACACCTGTCAGAATGACAATCATCAACAAATCAACAAACAACAAGTGTTGGCGAGGATGTGGGGTTCCCACCACACACCTGGTGCACTGTTGGTGGGAATGCAGACTGGTGCAGCCACTATGGAAAACAGTATGGAGTTTCCTTAAAAACCTAAAAATGGAACTGCCGTTTGATCCAGCAATTCCACTAGTAGGACTATACCCGAAGATCTCTGAAACACCAATTCATAAGAACCTATCTACCCCTATGTTCAGAGCAGCACTATTTACAATAGCCAAGTTCTGGAAACAGCCTAAGTGCCCATCAGTGGATGATTGGATCAAAAAACTTTGGTACATTTACACAATGGAATACTACACAGCAGAAAGAAAGAAGGAACTATTCTTTGCATCAACATGGATGGAACTAGAAAGTATTATGGTGAGTGAAATAAGCCAGTCAGTAAAAGACAAATACCATATGATCTCACCCATTTCAGGACAATAATGAACAAAACAAACAAATAAGGAAAACAGAACCAGATACATGAATACAATGAATAAACCTTCAGTGGGCAGTGGGGCGGCGGAGAAGGGGGTATGGAGGAGGCAAAGAAGGGGAGCAGTTTAATGAAGGAACTAGCATGGAAGAACCATGGACATGAACAAGTGGGATTGACTTTAGGGGGTAGTGGGTGGGTGGGAAGGGGACAGAGGGAAGGAAAAGGGGATGGGTGTAATAAAACCACAATAAAATTAAACAAAAAATAGAACTATGTTTCTCTTATTTTCTTTGTTTGTAAAGAAATACCTTTAATATTTTTTTTTTTAAGATTTTATTCATTGTTTTTAAAGAGAGGGGAAGGGAGAGACGAAGAAAGGGAGAGAAACATCACTGTATGGTTGCCTCTCACCTGCCTCCACCTGGGGACTTGGTTGGAGACCTGGCTTGCAACCTAATTAAGTGCCCTGGGTGGGGAACTGAACCAGCGACCTTTGGGTTTGCAGGCTGGCCCCTTATCCATTGTGCTACCAGCCAGGGCCCATATTAAGTTTTTATTCAAGTAGGCTAAGCTATAAAGTCAAAGGACACAAATGAAAAATTCACCAAAAAAGAAATATGCATGGCCAACTTACATAAAAAACATTCGAGACTTCTGTTTAAGATCAATGCATAGGTAGACATGCTTCACCTCCTTGCACAACCATAAGGAGGATTACAACCACGTTTAAAAGAAAAGGATACCCAGAACTGCCAGAAAATCAACCTGTATGGAAGTCACACAACCAAAGATTTAAAGAAGCTATATTCATCCAGATGGGGACCGCACAGGACTAGAACATACACAGATCCACACACTCTGGGAACCACCACCAGGGTAGTAGCTGGAGGTGCACCAGTGGCATACAGAAGTGGATGAAATGACTGGAAACTAGGCAAGTTTCAAGCAAGCCTCCAGAAGTCAGGCAGTATTGGCATTGTCCCCTGCCCACAGAACCACAAAGCAGTGAAACAGTTTGCCCTGCCCTGGCAAATACCCAAGGCTCTGCCCCATATAACTTAACAGGTAGGTGCACTAAGAAAGGGAGTCAAAGTGTCTCTACTTAGTACATAGAAATAAAGACATGGAGGCTGCCAAATTAAGGAGACAAAGAAATATGGTCCAAGTGAAGGAGCAGAAAGGAACCCCAGAAAAAGTACTAAATAAAATGGAGATAACCAATCTATTAGAGATTTCAAATATATGATCAGAATGCTCAGAGATCTCATTGAATATGGCAAAAGCATAAGGGAAAAAATGAAGGCTACAGTAAGTGAAATGAAGAAAAAACCACACAAAACCAATAGTGAAGGGAGGGAAATGGATTAAAATCAGCAATTAGAACATAAGGAAGAAATAAACATTCAACCAGAAGGAAATCAAGGAACAATTCAAAAAATGAGAAGTTTAAGACTCTGGGACATCTCCAAAAGTACCAACATCCAAATCATACGGATGCCAGAAGAAGAGGAAGAGCAAGAAATTAAAAACTTATTTGAAAAAATAATGAAGGAAAACATCCCTAATTTGGTGAAGGAAATAGACATACAAGTCCAGAAAGCAGAGAGCATCCCAAATAAGCTAGACTCAAGGAGGACCACACCAACACACCTCATAATTAAAGTGCTAAAGGTAAAGATAAAGTGAGAATCTTAAAAGTAGCAAGAGAAAGGCAGAGTTACCTGCAAAGGAGTTCCCATAAGACTATCAACTGATTTTTCAAAAGAAATGTTGCAGGCAAGAAGGGCCTGGCATCAAGTATTCAAAGTGATGAAAAACAAGGACCTATAACCAAGATTACTCTATCCAGAAAAGCTATCATTCAGAATGGGAGGGCAGATAAAGTGTTTCCCAGACAAGGTAAAGCTAAAAGAGTTCATCATCATCAAGTCATTATTATATGAAATGTTAAAGGGATTTAAGAAAAAGGTAAAAACTATAAACATTAAAATGGCAACAAATTTTGCAACTATCAACTGAATTTAAAAAAAAAACAAACAAACAAAGCAAACCACCAGAACAAGAACAGAATCAAAGATATGGAGATCTTTTGGAGGGTTATCAGCTGGAGGGGGAAGGAAGAAAATGGGGAAAAAGGTGCAAATATTAAGAAGCATAATTGGTAGGTACAAAATAGATAGGGGGATGTTAAGAATTGTGTAAGAATAGTGTAAAAACTTAAATGCATGACCCATGGACATGAACTAAAACTGGGGGATTGCTGGAGAAAGGGGGGTATCAGGCAGAGGAGGACAAAGAGGGGGGGAAATTGGGACAACTGTAACAGCATAATCAATAAAATATACTTGTATGCCTGTTTCTTTCACCAAATTAGGGTCATTTTCCTTCATTATTTTTTCAAAATTTTTAAATTTCCATGTCGTGCTTTTGCTCTTCTTCTGGCACCCCTCATCAGATGTTTGCACTTTTGAAGATGTCCCAGTCTTCTGAAACGCTCACTTTTTTGAATTGTTTCTTCATTTTCTTCTGGTGGAATATTTTATTTCTTCCTTATGTTCCATGCTGTTGATTTGAATCCCAGCTTCCTTTCCCTTCACTGTTGATTTCCTGTGGAGTTTTCTTTACTTTACTTAGTGTACCCTTCATGTCTTTCCTTACACTTTTGCCGTGTTCAATGAGATCTCTGAGCATTTTGGTCACGTGTTTGAACTCTGCATTTGATAGGTTGGTTATCTCCATCCATCTTATTTAGTACTTTTTCTGGGGTTCTTGTCTGTTCCTTCATTTGGGCCCTATTTCTTGTCTCAATTTGGCACCTTCCTTTTGTTTCTATATACTAGATAAAGCTGCTTTGACTCTTAGTAGCATGGCCTGTTATAGAAAAGGTGCATGTAAATTGTGTGGGATGCAGCCTTAGGTAATCACTAGGGTGTGGTAACCTGCTGCACTGCTTTATAGTTGTGCATAGGGGGAAGGGCTTGGAGAAGGGACAGTGCCACCACCTGATTTTGGAGGTTGGCCTGGTACTCTCCACATTTCCAGTCACTTCACCCACACTCCCTGTATGTGATTGGTACCCTTCCAGTGTTGACTTGGTGCTGAATAGCAGAGTGGGTCTCTTTGCATACACTCTAAGACCATGCATGCCCTTTAATTAGTCTCCTGAAAATCTAGCAGGTTCTTTTGTCATCCCAAAGCTCTGGTTCTTTACAGCAAATCCCAAAGCTGGAACCTGGGCTGTGCCCTATGGCCAAGGGCTTGGAATGCCTTGCTCCCACGGTATCCCTCCCAATTTTTATCCACCATATGTGAATGTGGGACTGCCATTTTTGCTGCCACCGCTAACTCTCTGTGCCACACCACATCTCCTTGTCCCTCTGCCTGTCCCACCCATCTTACCTGTATATGAATGTTGTTTCGTTAAATCCTTGGTTGTCGGACTTCCATAGAGTTAAGTTTTCTGAGTGTTCTGGGTATCTTTATAATTGTAATTTTCTCTGTGGTTGTGACAGGAGGTGAAGCATGTTTTACATTTCCATCTTGACTGAAAGGCTGTTTATATTTTAATAAGCTTGCACATAAGAACAGCCATGACATAATCATTAATCTTGTCCTTTTTTGTATAATTTTTAGTATACAAGTATTTAAATATTAATATTTTCTGTAAAAAAATTTCTTTCAGATGAAAAATGGTATACCTAATTGCACTTGGGGAAGATATGAAGCAAGCTGACTTCAGGAATAGAAAGTTTCTTTTGATTGACAAGGTCTTATGTTAGGAATACTAGAATATAGGGGCTGGTGCTGGGAGATCATCAGACACAATGCTTCTAAATTTCTTTTAGTTCCTTACTTACCCTCTCCTCTCCTCCCAATACAGTCCCCATGTGAACCAGTAATTCTAGACATAAACGTAGCATTCTCCTAGTCCCTTCTGATCACCCATTAATGAATACAACCTTTGTCTGAAAAGCCAAACAAAAATCTACCATAAAATAATCTTCAAAGCATCTATTCTTTAAATTACTAAAGCACATCTTTATTTAGCAATTGAACAATTTAAAAAGTCACAGCTAGGGTTTTTTTCATGTTTGTATCTGAACTATATTTCACAATAAAATGAATATGGCCAACAAAGTATGTATCATAACATTTTACATAATATAAACCACTCTTAGGACTAGAACAGTTTAATACAAATCAGCATTTTAGTCCTGTTTGCTATTAGTATTTATATTTTTACATGAATTATAGGAATTATAATTTTTCACTGATAAATACACAAGGTCTTTCAAGCATACAGTAGGTTGCAATAATAAATGGTGATTTCAAAGTATCCAGTGTTGACCAAATTCAAGCTTACACATTTTCTTTTTCTTTTAAAGGTTTTATTTACTTATTTTTAGAGAGAGAGGAAGGGAGGGAGATAGAGGGAGGGAGATAGAGAGGGTGAGAAACATCAAGGTTGCCTCTCTCATGCCCCCAACTGGGGACCTGACCCACAACCCAGGCACATACCCTGACAGGGAATGGAACCAGCAACCCTTTGGTTCACAAGCTGAGGCTCAATCCACTGAGCCACACCAACCAGGGCTCAAGCTTACACATTTAAAATAAACCCTAAGTTTCTCTGCTTCTTAGTTAGGGAACAAATCCTAATCAAAACATATTTTTGTAAAAAGGGAGAAGAGTTAGTTTAAAAGTTAGGGGGCTAATTCTATTTGCTATTAGTTCAGTACAATGAAACGTGAAATAACAGCAGAAATGTAAAACTATATTTTAATTAGGAAATAAACTATTTTTAACCAAGCAACATTTTGCCCTTCCTATATAGATAGCACCTGATACAAGAAAAACAAACCCAAATTATAACACCCTCTACATAGAAATAATTATTTTAAAAACTACTGCTTAAAATATTACCTATGAGTATACAGTCCTAAATTTGAGCCTACACTGTAGAAAATAAACACTAGCTTTTCTTATTTGAAAAGATTATGTGAATTGTAAATGCAATGTCCTGGTCCTATAGAACACTAGGTTGGACAGTTTTAACTTTTTAAAGCACATATATTATAATGATAGAAAATAAAAACAGCTTAATGTAAACTGTTTTTAGCTTCTTTAATCCTGCCCCTTGATACGTGTTTTGTGTCAGGACTTTGCCCCCTTCAACTTACTTGTGGTTCAGTACTGACTTAACCCCTAGGTACAACATAAAACTAAACAAATGGATTTCCAAGTATGTATGTAATATACAAATATGCAAAGCAGAAATGATTATAGTAAACCAAACTTGAAGCTATAGCTGAGAGAACTGAATCCAGCGATACAGTCAGCTGTAGCCTTTATTGTACTAAACAAATTACAGAAAAGTGGCAAAGCTAAGATCACACAAGTTACCTTTTAAATACCAGATGATAAAGAGATCACCACTATAAAGCATTTAAATTGGGTCCAATCAAATTAGCTCTTCAGACTAATCTGTTACATTTTTTCTGTATTTACAAGACTTCTAGGAAATTTTTTAAATGTATAAATTAAGTCAGTAGTAAGCATGAAATAAAGTGCTACTATTTGAAATTCAAGGAATCAATTTCAGCATAGGCATTTGGCCTACTCTACAAAATACAGGAAAGAATGAATAACTCTGTTAACTCAATGAAGGGTGGAAAAAGGCAGGACAACAGAATCCCAGAATTGGGTTAAAATTTTCTTGCCCAGAAAGGCAAATAACTGGAACACTGTAATTCAAAAGTAAAAATGAAAAAAAACCTCTTCAATTAAATATAAGGTAAAGTGGGCTCAATTGTGACTGTGGTGGGTTCGAGGAAACCTATCCCTGCTAAGACTGTAAGCAGGGATGAGCCCCCCCTGATGGCTTCACGGTGATCATTTCATTAAACAATGTGGCATTTTAGTTAAGGTTATCACCAACAATACCTGCTAAATTTTGGAAACTCCTAAGATTAAGGGAGCCTAATCCTAATCTTAAAGTAACTGCTAATATAAATTAATGAGGAAGGTATTATCTTACAGTTGTTCAGGGTACTTACTTCACAAAGACTCCACTGTAAATTAATGATTTTTTACAAGCTGGAGGGATGAAAGTATGTGTCAAAATAATGAAGGCCCCATTGAGCCAAGGTTAATAAGTTATAAATAATAATTACTACCTTTGAAAGAAATTGTTGAACCAATAAATCATACCTGAAGATGTTGGTTTAAATTGTAGCCTTTCATGTTTTTTGTTTGTTTGTTTGTTTGTTTGTTTTCAGTTGACTTAATAAACCCTTAAGTATATAAGACACCACTGCTACAAGTCAGAGTTGGGCTTATCTGTCTAAGATGCTGAGAATAAAAAAGCAAACAAAGCTCTTTGTCAGGGGACTCTGCACAGACTTACTGTGGTAAATCTTAGGCACAGTTTTCTAGCTTCATCAAAGTCACATTCTCAAAATGATGTCCTCATTGTTGCTGTGATAGTGACAAAGCCTGAGAACTTTCACTCACGGTAAACACATTCAGCAGAATGTTTACCCTCACACAAAAAGAATCTTACGCACTCTATAGAGAAGTCAGTTATATTACACTTAAAAACAGTATGCACATATTCTCTTGAAATTTTACTATTCTAAAACTAAAACAAAGCAAAATGAAAAAGAATGTACATTATATTTGAAATATGCCTTCAATAATGATAGTTATTTACAATAGTTACATTTTCTTCTAAAATTGCATTTTGTAAAGTGAAATATGCTTCCTTTCCTTTTCAATCCCTCGCTGTCTTTTATTTTTAAAACAAACAGTATCCTAATAATTAAGTCATAATTCTGATAACACTTAAAAGATACATTCATTTTCTTTACAGCATGAGAGACATACAAATATTTTTCCTTTCTAAACAATGAAATAAAAAGTTAATATCAATCCTTCACCCATAGAAAAATATTTTATATATCATTTACACCAAATAGGAAAACTCAACAGTGTTTAACTGAAACTTTTATGAGCACTACAAGGTTTTAAAACCTTTTCATTCTCATATTTGAAATTTTAGAAGGTTTCAGGATGTTAAACACTAGGACTTCCTCCTAAAATTGTAGTCTTTAACTTGCAATATTGCTAATACCTTTCATGTAGTACATTAAAAAAAATCAGTTTACTTATTTATGCAATAAACCATATCTAGTCAATGTTGATGAACTGTACCCTGGTAGATATTACTTTTGGCTACCCATTTAGCTTGCATTACTAAAATAAGATAAATGACTATAAAGCCTTAGAAATTGACAATAAACTGCTATAGAAAAAGAGAATTGCAAATTTAGATAGGAAACAAATAATAATTTGGTGTCTACCCAGGACAACTTCACCAAGATTATGAAAATTAAATGTCTAAATTCTGACTAAAATAGGACTTGCTTGTTCTTGATAACACTTAACATCTTGTTCTAACTGCTACTAGAATGAAATGCATATATGATTTAAAAATGTGTTGGTAATTGTTGCAGACATTGTAAAGCAAGTTCAACCCCTAAAAATACGATTTAGTGACTAATTTCATGGGCTCTTTATAAAATTGCTGAAATACCTACTAACAGCCCTAAAATGTTTTATTATGTAAATGTTTTATCTCTACATAATTCTCAAAGCATTTTACAAAATGGTCACTAAACTTGTGCTCACACTGAGGCACCAATACATCTTTACCAACAAATTAGTAATTCTGGTATTTGACAAAATTAATCCCATGGGTTTCAATAACATAGCCATTTTACTTGCAGATAACAACATACATAATGCTTGCAGAAATTGTGGCTGCAACACTGCAGCAATGCGGGAAGAAATCAATGCTAATTAGTTACTGTGTTGATGTGGCATAAAAGAAAGCCATGGCATAATTTATCTTGGTCTTGTCATGTTACGAAGACATGTTTATCCCAACAAATATTTACTGGTAAAGTGTTTACTCTAAGTGACTTAAATGCAAATTCACCTGAACTACAAAATAATTACAACAAAAGAAATGTAAACATATCCCACATCATTGTGGTATGATTTTTATGAATTCAAACCTACTTTGGTAAACTTACCATCAGAGTATTTTGAATTATTCGAAACACAGATATCAAATGAACATTGTTAAAAATTCTTGTTTCTTTCTTTTTCCCTGTTAAGATTATAAAACAAATAATGCTTTAATTCTACTACATGTTCACACTATAAACATAAATTATTTGATTGCAAGTGAATGTACATTCTAAGTCTTAGCTTTATGTTTTAAGTGCTTTAAAAAATTAGGCTTCTAATTTATATTTTAGAATGTTTTCACACTGTACATATATCAGCTTAAATACCTTACAAAAGCTTATGATCTGTCAAGGATGCAAACTGAGTCAGGGTGATAATTATGATTACTTTAAAAAGTCTACTTATTTTCTAAATTAACTGACATCTTCTAAGTTCATGATAGTTATTAAGTGAAACCACTGCCTGGGTGTAACTCTTGTGCTGAAATAGAATGAAATTCATGAAAACTTATGATAATCGCATGTTACTTAAGATAATCGAAAATGAGATTAGATGAAAATCTTTCAAGTTCCTTTTAGCTATACAGTACTTCTAATAGAGACAGGAAAATTTTGCTCAAAAACCTGGTTAGACCCAATTAGATATGCCAACAAATTATAAACAATGCAATATTTAAGGTAGCAATTCTTCCTGTTAGCATTAGATTTTGTGAAGCAGAAATATATAAACACACAAAGTATCTCTATGTGTATTAGTACTAGAAACCACCAGGCAACTGTCTTAATGGCTTGACATATCTTTATACATTTGAAACCAGTTTTTACATATAAATTTTCTTTTTACTCTTAGTCAAAATGATCAACACTTTCCCTACCTCCTACTTGTGCTGGCAGGCCAAAACAAAGGAAATTATTTCTTATGCTGGTACTCTGTCTCTATTTTGAATGAATGTACTAGTTTAACAAATGCTACCCATTATTCTTGTGAATGTAAAGTCTATTCCGAAATATTCTTTCTCCTATGTACACAGAGCTAACACAAATCAGGTGTTCAAACATTTCAAACAAACATGGTAAAACCTTCATAAATCAGAGAAAAGGTTTTCACAAACATTTCTGGGTATTTACAAAAGCCCCAATTCACCAACATCCATTTTCATTGGTGCGAATAACAGCATTGAGAAAGTGAGAGATAGAAAAATAGAGAAAGAGGGTGGGGAGGAGCAGAACAGTTTAGATACAAGAAATTTGGCATTTTTATCACTCAATATTACATTGATATGAATGAAATCTAGAACTATTTCATGTACTGAAGACAGGATGATTCTTAGAACCCTACACAGATTGATGAACAGGTTAAAAAATTCTTAGGTTGTAATGGATAGATAGTCTTCTCTGTTGCATGAACAGGGAAGCATAATTAGCATGTTCATTTTAAAAAGCTGTGAAGGATAATTTCTTTAAAATTAAAGATCCTAATAAATATGCCTTTAAAAAGGGGTCTTTCCGTACATAAAAATAATGACAGACTAACTCCCAGGTGAAAAACTGATATATGAGAAATTTAAATATAACCCTAAACTTTCTAATATATTGTCATTTAAAGATTGGTATTATTGATTAAAAAAGGCAATAGTGCTCATTGCCAAAATTATCAAACTTGTAAGTGTAAACAAAGCCCTACCTTGAAGAACATGCTAACTATGCCATTTATCTGTTTATATCTATACAACTGTATGTTTTAAAAAAAATCTATAGTTATCATATTCTACCACACAGAATGGGTTTTATTTTTAACTTATGTGAAAAACTGCCAAAACAATTGTTAATTATATACATCCCAGCATGATTTTACTTTCTCAGTTTTCAACTTATCATGTCATACAGCAGCCTAAATTACAGTTATCTGTTGGTAGAAAATGGAATGTTCAAATTAAACTATAGCTATTTACTCATACTGTCTTGACTATGAATTCAGAAATAGATAAGAGAACTTCTCTTTGACATAAACATTACAGTTACTTGTCTCTAAAAAAACTTAAAATACTTTAATACAATTACTTTATTTGGTATCTTGGCTATTAATGTTTAGGGCTTAACTTCCTAATATTTATTATGATGGATTTTGAATATTTGAAATAGCATCATTTAGTTTATACTGAAAATTTTTAAATGTACATTTTCCCCCTCATACTATATGGCATTCTGAAATACCTTCTATCCACCTCTAAATTTATCAATACTATTCTGAAATATTCAGAAACCACTAGTAAAAGTCTATTTCAATCATAATCCATATAAAATAATTGTGTAATACATTTTAATAGGTGAGAAATTTTCACTTACATTAAAAAGTGGGCATTTTAAAAGTTCTTTCTCTCTGTAGATTAAAAAAAAGACTCGAAGAGGAAACTATACACATCCTTAAAGGGATTCAGATCCTCCCTCCATCAATCATGAAAGTTAAAATTTTCCATGAGTTAACATGCTTATAACTAAATTAAATTACTGAAGTAATTTAATTGTACACAAAAATGTCAAGAAAACTCTTACTGCAGCTATTGAGGGAATACATTAGAAACAAGTCAATAATGTTTCCTTCCTTGGTCAAGTATCTTAACCAACAGACTAGTGTGAACAAAACTTGACATAAACTGAAATCAGTGAAGAGTAATAATTTAGTGATAGAAAGAAGTCACCATTAATTGCTCTAACTTTAGCTTAGAATATCAGTATGTTTAACTTTAATGTGCATGCTATAAGCCATTTCTAAAGTCGGGGGTAAAATAAATACTAAATTTCAAGGATAAAACAGCTTTTAACTTGAGCCGCTAGACTGTAACTAACCCTTGTCCCTCAGGAAAGGAATGTGCAGATTCAAACAATTCCACAGCAGCAGCATGCTCTCTCAGTAGAACACAAATTACCTTTGCTTCCTGTGACAAAATACAGGAATCGAGTAAGAAACAGAATTTCCTTACCCTTCTTTGACTGCGTAACTTTCAATATAAGAAGTTATTTTCAAATGTGAATCAATTCAAAATGCATAAAAATGTAAATGTACAATATACCTACATACCTCCTAGTGGGGTCAAATGAGTGCCTTTTCATTAGACATACAAAGACGTCTCAAGGCACTTAAGGGGTTAAGACACAATGCATGCATTCCTTTACATCAAGTATGTGAACCCACATGATTTTGAATAAGTCAACCTTATTATAAATATCAGTTACATTATTAAATTCAGGAAAATGTGTATATTCATATTTATACTTTCTGTAAGATGCTGGTAAATGGATAATGTGCAGCATTTCCTGGGAAAAGCAATTCCACCTTTCTTCTCATGGACAGCAGGTCTCTACAGGGGAGCGTAGGGCAAGATGTGCTGCATCCATAGGCAGTGTATTGGCTAATATTTAAGAGATATTGCTAAAATTTAAAAAATAAAATCTGGTACTCAGTATAGTAAGTACATGAATCACTGAAAACACCAGAGCTAGCTCTTGATGTTTACTTCTTTTTGCTTTCAAAACACAGGCATGTAACAGAGATGATGAGAAGGGGGGACTGCATGGCACCACCACAAAATTTCATACATCACCCTGAACATACTCAGTTATTCACTATTTGTTCTGAGCAAAGCATGAAATAGTCTTCAAACACATGAATGATAGGTTTTAAGACAGTGACTTATTTTTTAAACATAAAGTGCAAAAGTGCTGAAGTTTTCAGTTTTTGTTAGTTCTTCATTGTTTTGTTTAGATGCCATTTCCTGCAAGCAGTGTTATGGCACAGTGAACATAATGGAAAGTACTTTTCCAACACATATCCCAAAATTTTTGTTTTCTTATTTATTTGATGATGTTGTTAAGGGTTTAACAAATCCTTCTTCATAAACTTTCAAAATAGCTTCACATACAAATCTGTATTGACTCTGAAAAAAAAAAAAATAGATTGATTAGAAAAACTAGAAAACAAAACAAAAAATGATAAACAACTCAACTGGCTTGGTTATAAAAGAAATGCAAAGTAAAACTGTACAGAGATACCATTCATCACAGACTATCAAAAAACAAAAAAGTCTGACAACATTATTTTGTTGGTAAAACTCAATCATGCACTGCTAATGTCCCTAGCATTGCCACAATTCCTATGGATGGCAATTCGGCAGTATCTAACAATATTATATTAATTTATCTATTGACCTAGCAATCCCAATTTTAGAACTCTAGCCAAAGATAAGCTAGAAAAAGAAATTTAAAATACATATTCAGGCTCTCTGCTCTTCCTGTTTGACAGATAGCTGCATCTTCTTGTGCAGTGCCAGCCTCAACCCTGAGACACGATGGAGAAGGTCAGAGTGAACAGATTTGGTGGTACTGGGCGCCTGGTCACCAGGGCTGCTTTTTACTCTGCCAATGTGGATGCTATTGTCATCAATGGTCCCTTCATTGACCTCAACTAAATGGTCTACATGTTCCAGTATGATTCTACTCATGGCAAGTTCACAGGCACAGTCAAGGCTAAGAACAGGAAGCTTGTCATCAGTGGAAAGTCCGTCACCATATTCCAGGAGCGAGATCCTGCCCACATCAAATGGGGTGATGCAGGTGCTGAATATGCTGTGGAGTCCACTGGTGTCTTCACTACCATGGAGCAGGCTGGGGCTTGCTTGAAGGGTGAAGCCAAGAGGATTATCATCTCTGGTGTGAACTAGGACAAGTATGACAACTCCATGAAGATTGTCGGCAATGCCTCCTTGCAGCACCAACTGCTTGGCACCCCATGATAACTTTGGCATTGTGGAGGGACTCATGACCACTCAGGTGACTGTGGTTGGCCCCTCTGGGAAGCTGTGCCATGACGGCCAAGAGGCTGCCCAGAACATCATCCCTGCTTCTACTGGCACTGCAAAGGCTGTGGGCAAGGTCATTTCAGAGCTGAATGGGAAGCTCACTGGCATAGTTTTCTATGTCTCCACCCCTAATGTGTCAGTTGTGGATCTGACCTGCTGCCTGAAGAAAGCTGCCAAATAAATATAATGGCATCAAGAAGGTAGTGAGCCCTGGCTGGTAGCACAGTGGATAAGGTGCCGGCCTGCGAACCCAAAGGTCGCAGGTTCAATTCCCCAGCCAGGGCACATAACCAGGTTGCAAACCAGGTCTCCAGTCAGGTCTGTGGCTGGAGGCAGGTGAAACGCAACCATACATTGATGTCTCTCTCCTTCTCTGCCTCTCTCCCTTCCCCTCTTTCTAAAAATAATGAAAAAAAAAAAAAAAAAAAAAAGAAAAGAAGGTAGTGAAGTAGGCAGGAGAGAGTCCCCTCAAGGACATCCTGGGCTATGCAGAGGACCAGGTTGTCTTCTACGACTTTAACAGTAAAACCCACCCATTCCTCTACCTTTGATGCTGGGGCTGGTATTGCCTTCAACTACCACTTTGTCAAGCTCATTTACTGGTATGACAATGAATTTGGCTACAGCAACAGGGTGGTGGATCTTATAGTCCACATGGCCACCAAGGAGTAAGAGCCCCAGCGACAGGAAGAGAGGCCCTCAGCTGCTGGGGAGTGTTTGCCCCAAATTCATTCCCCAATACTGAGAATCTCCTGACCTCCAGTTTCCATCCTAGGCCCCCTAGAGAAGGGAGGGGCCTAGGAAGCCCAACCTTGTCATGTACCATCAATCAAGTTCACTATACCCAGACAAAAAGAAAAAAACAAAGACATACTCATAAGTGAGGTTATTCACTGTAGAATTATTTATAGTGCCAAAATGTTAAAATAATCCAACTCATTATCAGGAAGGGACCTGGTCAGTAATCTGTGGCACATCCTCACAGTGGAATACTACATGGGGGAGGAAGAAAAATCTAAGGACTACTTTAGAATGATTCCAGAATAGTTTAAGTAAAAAAAGGTAGTGAAAACTGCATACAAAATGTTATCTTCGTAAAAGAAAGGGGGATATAAATACCTATCTGTCTCAATATACAGGGTGGGGCAAAAGTAGGTTTACAGTTGTACGTGAAACCCAGAGTTTACTCTTGTATTATTTATTATATTATTTTCCATACGAACAACTGTAAATCCAGTTTTGCCTCACCCTGTGTATGTTTTTAAAAAAGCAAGGAAAGAACAAAACATTAAAAAATAGAAAAAACTGACCATGGATCACAAATTAATTGGATTAACAACTAAAGGAGACAAAGACTGGATCTCTGGTAGTCTCCAACTGGTTGACTAGGCCCAGATTGGGACATGAGCTGATGTCACCAAGCATGAAGCCAGGAAGTAAAAAAAGTGTACCTCTACACCACAGAAGGTCACACCACTCAGCCAGTAACTCAAAGCAGACCAATCCATGAAGCAGAAACAAACAAGAGTCACCTAAAATGGGGAGACAAAGAAATAAACCCTCAGCAAATGGAAAGGAGAAATCCTCAGGAAGAGTGCAAAATGAAATAGAGGCAAGCACACTATCACATATGGAATTCAAAATAGTGATGATAGAGAAACTCAATGAGCTCAGCAAGTTCAAAGAAAACTACAAACAACTCCAGGGGAACTACAAAGAACTCCAGGGAAGCTACAAGGAACTTACTGAGAACTACATCAGCATTAAAAAGGACATAGAAACCATCAATAAAAGCCAGGATGAAATGAAGAATACAATTTCTGAGTTGAAGAACATAGAAAGAATCAAAAGCAGGCTAGAGAAAGCAGAGGATCAGATCATCGAGCTGGAGGTCAATGTAGAAAAAAATTCCTGGGCAATGCAGCAAAATGAAAAAAGACTGACAAAGAATGAAGTTTTAAGAGAGCTGCAGGACAACATGAAACATAGTAACATCTGTATCATAGGGATACCAGAAGGAGAAGAGAAGCGAGGGATAGACCACCTGTTTGAAAAAGTAACGACAGAAAACTTCCCTAACTTGAGGAGAGAAAAAGTCATGCAAGCTCAGGAAGTACAGAGGGTCCCAATGAAGATGAACCCAAACAGATTCAGTCCAAGACATATCATAATTAAAAGGGCAGATTTCAAAGACAAGGAGAGAATCCTAAAAGCAGCAAAAACAGCTAATAACATAAAAGGGAGCACCAATAAGGTTGTCAGCTGATTTCCCAACAGAAATGCAAGCCAAAATGGAATGGCAAAAAATATTTCAAGCAACAAAAACAAAAGGCTACAACCAAAAATACCCAGCAAGGCTCTCATTCGGAATGGAAGGTGAAATAAGGAGTTTCCCAGAGAAAAGAAGGCTAAGAGAATGCATCTCCACCAAACCAACATTGCAAAAGATGCTAAAGGGTCTGCTTTAAGAAGATGAAGAAACAGAGAGACAGACAGGAACACAGGTACAAAGGGAAAAAAAATACGTAATGAATAAGTACCTATCAATAATAACCTTAAAGGTAAATGGATTAAATGCAACAATCAAAAGACATAGGGCAGCTGAATGGATAAGAACCAACTTTAATTTGTGAATGCTTTAAAGTGACCTTGTTATAAATAGATTTTACTAAATAAGGTATAATTTTGTATATTACTTGTATCTGCATTATTTCATGTAATGTTTTCTTAGACTGGAATTATTTTACAATGTGGGAAAATCAGGTAACTTGCAATAACTCAGAAAAATCAAATGCAATTAAGGAAGAAGAAAAAAGTAAGAAAATGTGGATGTATATTACATAGAAGACATGCTGTCTTTGTTATTCATTGTTATAAAATATGTGCTTATTTGTGGGTGTGTAATATATAGATTTTGTTAGCAATTTATATTTTAAATAGCAACCAACTGGTCATGGGTGTGTTGTGAAGTCAGTCCATCTTTAGGTTAGAAAAGATGCTGAGAATGAAGACAATTTGGATGGAAGTTGCAAACTACTAAACTATATGATTTGTGTATATAGACAACATATATTCTTATATTAGCAGTAAATTAGGTGAGATTCCTTTCAACTAAATCATGGAAATATACATTTCCAGTTATGAAGGCCCCCAAACTGCGGATACTTGGGAAAAGGAATGAATGCTATGGTAAACTTTATTATTGAAATGTGAACATACCTAATCTCTACCTCAACAGACTCTTAAATAGTTCAGGGGTTAGTTTAGGGCCACATAGAAAGTCAACCACAAGTTCAAAAAATTGCTAGAATACTATTTTACAAAATTATTTAAATCTTAAGGATTTTTGTTTTTTACCTCAACTTAGTAGACATAATAATTTCTACTCTGGAGACCTGCTGAGCACTGCAAGTGCCATTATTTCTGAAGGCTTCAAGTTGTAAAACACATGTAAAGGGAAAACAGAGGGTACTGAAAGAAGTAAGACCTGTGCACAGCGTAAATAAATTAATAAATCTACTATTTAAGATGGAAAACTCCAAAAAGAGTAAGTTGTAGTTTCAGTAGCTTAAAATAAATTTGAGTTGTATTATTGGAGGGGGGAGGATCTGACTCAAAAACCAAATTCATTCTTTCCTATGAGTTTGGCACTGTCTCCAGAACAACTTTCACGAAAGTGAGTTCTACGATACACCATTTCTGTGATATATTTGACAAAAATATCATTCCAGAGTAAAATCAGTATTAAAGAAAAATACTTGCTTAATTTGCTACAATATATCTAAAATACTATCATTTAACAGGTAATAATTATAAAGCTATTAGCATATTTTAAACTCTTTATATTCTTCAAAATCCAGTATGTATTTTAAATATGTGCAAAAATATGTATGTGTGTAAATATATTTTTGCATGTGTTTAGTAATATTTCAATTTGTATTACTTAAAAGAGTAACTTTAAAAAAAAAAGTAACTTTTTAAAAAAAGATTTTATTTATTGTTTTCAGAAAGAGGGGAGGGGAGAGAGGCAGAGAGGGAGAGAAACATCAACGTGTGGTTACCTTTCACCTGCCTCCAGCTACAGACCTGGCTGTAGACCTGGCTTACAACCTGGTTATGTGCCCTGGCTGGGGAATCAAACCAGCAACCTTTGGGTTTGCAGGCTGGTGCCTTATCCACTGTGCCACCAGCCAGGGCAAAAGAGTCATTCTTTAAGCAAATGAATTAATGTAGGCATTTTGAAATATGAAAAGAAATCTTTGTATTAATATGATTTGAGAAGCTGACAGAAGGCAGTAATTAAATGGTGAATTGTCTGGATGTGAAAGGAAAAAAGAAGTACACATTGGTCATTATATAATAGACAGGGATATTAAGAATAATAAAGGAAAGCCCTAGCTGGTGGCACAGTGGATAAGGTGCCGGCCTGTGAACCCAAAAGTAGCTGGTTCGATTCCCAGCCAGGGCACATAACAAGGTTGCAAACCAGGTCTCCAGCCAGGTCTATGGCTGGAGGCAGGTGAAAGGCAACCATACATTGATGCTTCTCCCCCTCTCTGCCTCTCTCCTTTCCCCTCTCTCTAAAAATAATAAATAAAATTAAAAAAAAAAAAAAAAAGAATAATAAAGGAAATGGAGAAGCCAAAGAACTTATACACATGACACATGGACATGAACTAAGGGGGGCATTGCCGGAGGAAATGGGGTACTGGGTGGAGGGGGACAAAGTGGGAAAACTGGGACAACTGTTAATAGCAAAATAAATTTAAAATATTTTTAAAAAAGGGCTCTCTTCGGCAGCACATATACTAAAATTGGAACAATACAGAGAAGATTAGCATGGCCCCTGTGCAAGAATGACATGCAAATTCATGAATCATTCCATATTTTTCTTCACTAAAAAAAAATAGTAATAATAAATAATAATTTTCTATAAAGAGAAGGAAGGAATAAGGGACAAGAGAAGGACACAGACTAGACTTCATTGAATATACGTCCTTGTTTTAGAGATTTTAGTTTGGAATCATATAAACATATCTCATAATTAGACCATTAATTTTAGGTGCCAGTCTGCGAACCCAAAGGTCATGGGTTCAATTCCCAGCCAGGGCATATAACCAGGTTGCAAGCCAGGTCTCCAGCTAGATCTGTAGCTGGAGGCAGGTGAAAGGCAACCATACAATGATGTCTCTCTCCCTCTCTGCTTCTCTCCCTTCCCCTCCCTCTAAAAATAATAAATAAAAATCTAAATAAATAAAGTTGGGAGGGACACCTGGGGGTGCTCTCTGGACCAGACCAGACTGCGCAGCTCGTGGTTCCAGTGCAGTGGTGGGGGTGGAAGGCACATTGCATGTGACTATGAAAACCAGTAGGGGTTGGGTGGCAGAAGAAACTGCAGAGTATGTTTGTTGAGAGGGCACCCATGGTCCTAGGATGTCCATAGACATATGCATCTCGGGAACCATAGGCAGGGCAATAGCTAGAAGTGCCAGTCCCATACGGGAAGTAGGAGGAGTGCCTGGAAAAGGAGAGAGTGCTTAGCAAGCGGCACTGCCCCCACATACAGCACCACAGCACGGTGAAATGGGTCATCCCACACTGATGACTATATCTAAGGCTTTACCCCTTGCAACTTAACAGATGTGACAGCTCTACCTAAGACACAGGAGCAACCACTGGAATGTATCAGGTTGAGGAGACACAGAAGTATGGTTCCAAAGAGGGGACAGATTGAGGTTCCAGTGGGAGAATTAAGTGATGAGGAGGTGGCCAACCTAACAGATGCAGAGTTCAAAACACTGGGGATAAAGACTTGACAGATGTGTTTGAGTATGGCAAAAGCAAAAGGAAAGAAGTGAAGGCTATGCTAAGTGAAATAAAGGAAAAGCTACATGAAACCAATGATGAAGGGAAGGAAACTGGGGTTCAAAACCATGATTTGGAACATAAGAAGAAATAAACAGTCAACCAGTACAGAATGAAGAAACGTGAACCAGAAAAAAAACAAGAAGAGGCTTAGGAACCTCTGGGCCAACTTCAAATCAATGATTTGGGACATAAGGAAGAAATAAACAGTCAACTAGTACAGAATGAAGAAACACGAACCAGAAAAAAAACAAGGAGAGGCTTAGGAACCTCTGGGCCAACTTTAAACATGCTAACAGCTAAATCATTGGGGTACTAGAAGGAGAAGAGGAAGAGCAAGAACTTGAAACTTATGTGAAAAACTAATGAAAGAAAACTACTCAAATTTGGCTAAGGAAATAGACACACATATCCCTGAAGCATAGAGTGCCAAAATAACTAGACCCAAAGAGGATTTGCCAATCCTCTTAAAATACCAATGTTTAAAGGTAAAGATAAAATCTTAAAAGCAGCAAGAAAAAATAAAAGAGTTACCACAAAGGAATTCTAAGTCTATCAGCTGATTTCTCAAAAGAAACTTTGGAGGCAAGAAGGGACTGGCAAGAAGTATTCAAAGTGATGAAAAGCAAGGACCTACAACCAAGACTACTCTATCCAGCAAAACTATAATTTAGAATGGAAGAATGGATAAAGTGCTTCCCAGACAAGATAAGCTAAAGGAATTCATCACCACCAAGCCATTATTACATGAAATGTTAAAGGGACTTATTTAAGAAAAAGAGGGCCAAAACTATGAACATTAAAATAACAAACTCAGAACTATCAATAACAGAACCTAAAAAATAAAAACAAAAACAAATTAAGGAAACAACCAGAATAGTAAATGAATCATAGATATGGGGATCATTTGGGAGTTATCAGCTGGGATGGGGAAGGGGGAGAAACAGGGAAATGGTGCAGGGATAAAGAAGCATAATTGGTGGATACAAAATAAGGGAAAGTTAATAATATAAGAAAGGGTGAAGCAAAAAAACTTATATGCAAGACGCATGGACATGAACTAAGGGGGCTGGGATTGGTATAGGGAAGGGGAGTAATGGGCAGAAGAGGGCAAAGGGGGAAAATTGGGACAACTGTAATAGCATAATCAATAAAATATACTTTAAAAAAAAGGAAATATAGAGAACACTACCTTGGGAATGCAACAAGCAAAATCCAGAACACAGAAAACTATGTAACATGACCTGGTTTGTTCATCAAATAAATTGCAAGAAGGAAGCAACAGATTTAAAGATTTAGGAGACATAAATCAATCAAAATGTGGGAACCACATTTGAATCATGACTTTACATACACTGTAAAAACAAAAATAAAACTGATATATATGATATGATCCAGCAATTTAACTCTGGGCATATGGCCAAATAAAAAATGAGAAAGCAGGGTCTTAAAGAGATATTTATACTAGTACATAGGTGAGTACATAGGAGCATTATTCACAATAACCAAAAAGTAAAATAACCCAAATATCCATTGACAGATAAAATTGATAAAAATGTGCTATACACACAGTGAAGTATTTTTTAGCCTTAAATGACAAAAAATTCTGAAACATACGAAAACATGAATGAACCTCAAGGTTATTATGCTAAGTGAAATAAGCCAATTACAAAAAGACATACCTGTATAATTCCAATTACATGAAATACCTGGAGTAATCAAATTCATAAAAACAGAAAGTAGAATGGTGGTTGTCAGGGGCTGGAGAGGGAAATGGAGTGTTGTTTAAGGGGCAGACTTTTAGTTTTGCAAGATGAAAAAGCTCTAGAGATTGGTTACATATAGTATGATTATACATAATACTATCATTATGTAAAACATATTAAGTATACCTAAAAACTGTTAGGATGGTTAAGTTTTGTGTTGTGTATTTTAGAATTAAAAATTTTAAAAATCCATGATGTATGACTATAGATACAGAAATCTTCAGAAATACTACGAAATCAAATGAAACAATGTATAAAAAGAATTATACACCATCTCCGAGTAAAATTTATCCCAGAAATGCAAGGTTAGTTTAATATCTAAAAATCAATTAATATAATTAAGTGTATGCGCGATACATTGGCAAAACTTTAGCAAATAAACAACATACAACAAAAGTGTTATATTTTGAAATAAATTTATTCTTATATGTAAATACATAAACATAGTCATTATTTTTTAAATTTTTCTAAAAAGTCTCCATTTGCTGCAATAATAGACTCAATTTGACTTCAGAATCTTGAGCACACTTTAACTTTTCTTTATCTATGGACACCATCATGTTTTCAATCTTAGCTTTAACAGCCTCTTTATTGGAATAAGGTTGTTTATTAAATTCTCTCTCACAAATGCTCCACACATAATGGTCTAAAGGATTTGCATCTGGTGAACTAGGTGGCCAGATTTCCTTTGACCAAAATTCAGGAACAATGACACTGAGAAATTCTTGCACCTTTCTGGCATTATGTGCTGGTGCACCATCTTGTTGGAGAAGGAAATGACGTCCATTTGCTACCTGCTTCATCCACGGTACAACTACTCTCAAAATGTCAAGGTACACATCAGCAGTCACCTTCAAGCCTTGTGGACAAAAATATGGGGTCATGATATCTCCTTCATTGCTGACAACACCTAACACCATCAATGTAGCAGGAAATTTCATTTTCATGACAACTGGAACTTCATTAAGATTCTCACAGAGCCACCTGTTGTGTCTTCTGTTGACTATTTGGTCCTGCTGAGAATTGTTTTCATCAGAGAAGAAAATCAGAGGGTTGTTTTCTTTGGGAGTTTTCAATTTTGTTAGCAGTTTCCTTGTGTTTTCAAAGTGCTTTTCCTTTGTCTGCTATGTCATAAAACTGGCCTTTTCTAAGAACATACAATCTGTATCTGTTATCTTCAGCAATAATCTTGTGAACCGTTGCATCCAACATCTGAAGTTATCTTGCTATGGAGTACACTGACTTTCCTGGATCATCACTGATGATCTCCTGGATTCTGGGTACAGTATCTGGACTTGTGCAATCCTTGTGTACCTTATGTGTTTTCCTTGTCGGTGTGGTGACATCAGGGTCATCATCATATGCCTTCATCGCGTTGTCAACTATGTAAAGGGATGTTACTGAAGTCCGCAGTTCCCTTAGCTGTTTACCCTACATGTAGTCCAGAAATTATGGTTGCTCTAATATTATATTCTTTCAACATGATGGTTGCTCTCAGAATTTAATACTTTATATCTGAAAAAATTATGTTAAACCATAACCTTAGAAACATAAGTTTTTCAAAATTAATAAGCATGTGAAATAAGGAGATGTAAAGTTATTGCCAATGTATCATGCGCACCCTGTATACTACACTAATAGAATAAGACAACCACCACATATCATTTCAATAGAAACAAAAAAATACTTGAGAAAACTGAGTATCTTTTCATGATGAAAATACTCAACAGATCTGTAACACAGGAAACATCATCAATTTGATAAAGAGCATTTATTTAAAAAATCCATGGCTAACAGGATGCATAGTGGTGAAAAAGTCAAAGCTGTCCTAAGGTTAGAAACACCATTTTATTTAATATTATATTGGAGGTTTAAAGCAGAACCATTTGGGCAAGAATAAAAATTGAAAAAAAAAAAAAAAGAATAAAGAAAATAAGGGCACGTTAATTGAAAAGGAAGTAAATATCTTTACTTGAAGATGACATGATGTTGTATATAAGGAATCTACTTTCACACACAAAAAACTATTAGAATTAATAACTGATTTCAGCAAGGTTGCAGAATACAAGGTCAATATACAAAATCAATTTTATTTCCATACCCAAGCAATAAATAGTCCTAAAATGAAATGAGAAAACAATTCTACTTACAATAGCACCAAAAAGACTAAATATGTAAGAATGAATTTAACAGAAGTACAAGACTCACACACTGAAGACCACAAAACAACTGAAAGAAATTTAAAAAGACATTTAAAATTGGAGAGACATTTTGTGTTTATGGTTTGGAAGATGGAAAATCATTATGGCAATATTTCCCAAAAATGAACTATAGATTTAATGTAATTCTCTTTTTGTTTTTTTTTTCTTTGCAGAAAAGATAAACTAATTCTAAAATTCACATGGATATGCAAAGGACCCAGAACAGTCACACTCTCTCTCTTTTTAAAGATTTTATTTACTTATTTTTAGAGAGAGGGGAAGGGAGGGAGATAGAGATAGAGAGAAACATCAATGTGTGGTTGCCTCTCACATGCCCCCAACCAACCAGGGACCTGGCCCACAAACCAGGCATGTGCCCTGACTGGGAATTGAACCAGCAAGCTTTTGTTTCAGGGGCCGGCACTCAATCCACTTAGCCACAGCCATCAGGGCCCAAAACAGTTTTAAATAAAAAGAAAAGAGTTGAGATATTCACATCCTGATCTCTAGTTTTATTACAAAGCTACAGTAATCAAGACAGTGTGGTGCTACCATTAGATTATACATATGAATCAATGGAATAGTGTTGAAAGTCCAGAAAGAAACTCTTACATTTGTGGTGACTGATTTTTGACAAGGGACCTAGAGATAATTAATGGGAAAAGAATAATCTTTTGAAAAAAAAAAAAAAAAAACTGGGACTGGGACAACTGAATATGCACATACAGAAAAATAAAACTTGAACCATACCTCAATCCATATGCAAAAAATAACTCACAATGGATCAGACACCTATATATATCAGAAAATAGAGGAATAAATATTTGTGACTCTGAGGCAATGATTTCTTAGTATGACAACAAACACATATGGAATTTAAAAAGTAAACTGGCATGTATCAAAATTAAAAACCTTTGTGTTTCAAAAGACATAATCAAGAAAGTGAAAAACAGCATGGAAGAAAATGTGTAAACCATGTATCTATAAGAGACTTGTATTCAGAAAATATAAATGGCTCTTTAAAAAAATATCCTCACCTGAGGATGCTTTCATTGCTTTTAGAGAGGGAGGAGTAGAGTCAGGGAGAGGAGGGAGAAGGAGGGAAGGGGAGGGAGACAGAGGGAGAGGGGGAGAGGGGGAGAGGGAGAGGAAGAGAGAAACATTGGTTGGTTGTCTTCTCACATGCACCCTGACTAGGATCAAATCTTGCAACCTGGGTATATGCCTTGACTGGGAATCAGACTGTACCCCTTCAGTCTAAAGGATGACACTCCCGCCAAGTCACACTAGCCAAGGCAGAAAATATAAAGTACTCCTACAACTCAACAACAAAATGACAAAAAAGTAAGTTGAAGAAGAGCACAAGATTTGAACAGATAGTTCTTCAAAGAAGATATATGAATAAATGGACAATAAGCACACAAAATATGCATAGGATCATTAGTTATCAGGAAATGCAAATCAAAATCACAATGAGATAAGCACTTTATATTCAGTAAAATAGCTAAAAAAATATAGGCAATAAAAAAAATATAGACAATAACAAGTGTTGCTATATGGAGAAAAATAGAACCCTGATACACTGCCAGTGGAATTGCAAAATGGTGTATCTGCTTTGGAAACAATCTGGCAGTTCCTTAAAAATTTAAATAGAGTTACAATATGACTTAATAATTCAATTTCTGGGTACATACCCAAGAAATGAAAACATGTTGACAAAAAAACATATACCTAAATGTTTATAGCACCATTATTCACAATAGACAAAAAATGGGAACAATCCAAATCTCTATCAACAGATGATGAATGAATAAACAAAATGTGAAATAGCCATACAATGGAATATTATTCAGTGAAAAAAGAAATAAAGTACTGACAAAGGCCACAGAATGGATAAACCTTTAAATATTATGCTAAGTAAAAGAAGCCAATGATAAAAGACCAAACTGTATGATTTCATTCATATAAAACAACATGGCAAATGTTGTTGGGTTCATCATATGGTCTAATTTTGTGTATGTTTGAAGTTTTTTATAATTTAAAGCTTAAAAAAAAAAAAAAAAGACAGGTACTTATTAGGTCATACAGGTCAATTCATTTCAGTAACCACAATGCCAGCAACAATGCTAACATTTCACAATGGCTCATTATAAAAAGTTATCTTAACATTAAATCTAAAATTCCATGATTCCCCTTGTGATTTTGGCCCATTATTCAGAGTCAGTGTAGAATATAATAAGTTAGTAGCTTAATTTCTATGGTTTTTTGCTGTTATTGTAATTTAAATTCTTATGAAAAAAAGAAAGGCATTTCACCACAGTTGTTTCACTGAAAGCAGGTCTACCAACAGTTTCTGGTTCAGGGATACTATCATTCTCAGAATTCCACTTGACTAAGTAATAAAGGGTAAGTTCTACTGTGACTGCTTAAGCACTCAAGAATTAACATGCTAGGGTGGTGTTAACAAGCAATTTCTGTAAATGACCAGATAGTGTGAAAGCAGCCATAAATATTATGTGAACAAATTAGCATGACTGTATTCCAATAAAATTTTTATTTACAAAAACAAGTGGCTGGCCAGATTTGGCTCACAGGCAGTATCTGGCAAAACCCTGTGTTAGGAGTTATTACTTCCTGGAATATATTAAAAAGCTATAAATATACATTAATAATGAGAGTTATAATATTGAGAATATACATATATACATAAAGTACAGTACTTACAGGTGTTTGGATCATCATGGCTCGTTGGTCTCTCATTGTTCTTACAATGTCTAGTGGATAAACTGGTTGATTGCACTCAATGAGACACATGGCTGTTTCCATAGTAATAAGAACCCCAGTTCTTCCAATCCCAGCACTAAAAAAATCAAATATGGGGCAAGGTCTTACTGATAGTATTCTCTTCAACTTTTGTGGACTTTCTGCAAAAACTGAAGTACTGAATCATATGTGTTCAGCATTCTTGTCATTTTGCCTCTTAAATAGTTGGTTTATAATCTATTTTTGATGATATAAAAGTCTGCTCTTAAAAAGTGCTTGAGAGTTTAAAGATAAAGAGATACTTCTGAATAATTAACTTAATAACATAGGTGGCCAGGATAGGGAGAAAATAATCTGTCTCCTGTCTCTTGGTTGGTAGCACTGAAGGCTGTGAGTCAATGTACCTGGCCCTTTTAAGGGCATAAGACAATATGAGTCTGAAAGGAAGGAAGGGTCGCTTAACATTACTTATACGGAGCTCCTGAAATTGGCTTATCTTGTGATGATTTTAGGTAAGGTCATTACAAGAAAGGTAAGAGAGCCATGGCTGGTGGCTCAGTGGATTGAGCACCGGCCTGTGAACCCAAGGGTCACTGGTTCGATTCCCAGTCAGGGCACATACCTAGGTTGCAAGCCAGGTCTCCAGCCTGGTCCCCAGCTGAAGGCAGGTGAAAGGCAACAATACATTGATGTTTCTCTCCCTTTCTTCCTTCCTCCCTTCCCCTCTCTCAAAAAATAATAAAATCTTAAAAAAAAAAAAAAAAAGAAAAGAAAAGAAAAGAAAGGTGAGAGAACTCACCAAATATTCTGAGAAGGGCCACAGGCCAGGAAGGACTACTTTGCTGGGACAGGAAATCTAAACCTTTGGTTTGAGTCATGCCTATATTATTATATTTCATCAAGTATAAGATACTATCCATTGTAAGACAAATCCCAATTTCAGATGTTAAACTGAAAAAGACAAACTTTTTTTCTTTTTTAATTTTATTGTTGTTGTATTACATCCATCCCCTTTTTGCTCCCCTCTGTCCCCCTCCCCACCCACCCATTCCCCCCAAAGTCAATCCCACCTGTTGTCCATGTCCATGGTTCCTTTATATTAGGTTCTTGTCTAAACTGCTCCCCTTCCTTGCCTCTTCCTACCCCCTCCCCCTAACCCCTTTCCCCCTGACCACTGAAGGCCTATTCACTGTATTCATATATTTGGTTCTGTTTTGCTTGTTGTTAGTTTTGTTCATTATTGTCCTGTAATGGGTGACATCATACGGTATTTGTCTTTCACTAACTGTCTTATTTCATTAAGCATAAGACTCTCCATTTCCACCCATGTTGTTGCAAAGAAAAAAGATAAACTTTTAAAATCAAGGCAATAAAGTATTCTATTATGATATTCTTTTTGCCAATTATATTGGAACATACCATTTGCCTTCTACCTTCAGAGCAGCTTTGAGTTGTCTCTACTGATAGTGAAAATCACAACTTAAAGACAAAATAAAATACATACTCTCTTTTAAAAAATGTCAGCTATTCAATAATAAAATTCAGAAAATAGAATACCTGCAATGAACAACAACTGGTTCTTCCTTGCTGGCCCTCTTATTTCGTACATGACAAACAAAGTCCAGAAAGTCACTTGAATCATCAGGGACACCATGATCAGGCCAGGCTATGTACTGGATCTGTGTAAGTTGACGACTCTCATTTTTCTAAGTGTAAATGAAAAAATATGCACCTTAGTTTAGGAATTATCATTAAAATATAAATATTCATGTCATTTTAATTTTAGAAGGAAAGCCTAAGAAACTACTCCCACTACCTCCCCCTATAATGTATACATTCAATAAAACCCAAAACTTCAACAAAAAGGAAAGAAACCATTTTATATAAATAGTTGTTACAATCATAAAGGCCATCTATGAGAAACCTGAAGCCAACATCATACTTAATGGGCAAAAACTGAAAGCTTTCCCCCTAAGATCAGGAACGAGACAAGGCTGCCCACTTTCTCCACTTCTATTCAACATTGTCTTGGAAGTTCTAGCTATAGCCATCACAGAAGAAAAAGGAATCAAAGGTATCCAAATTGGAAAGGAGGAAGTCAAACTGTCATTATTTGCAGATGATATGATAGTGTACGTACAAAACCCGATTGGCTCCACCAAAAACTTACTCAACCTAATAAGCAAATTTTGCAAAATAGCTGGGTATAAAGTCAATATCCAGAAATCAAAAGCATTTTTGTATACCAATAATGAAACAACAGAAACAGAAGTGAAAAAACAAATCCCACTTACTATAGCAACAAGAAAAATAAAGTGCCTAGGAATAAACTTATCTAAGGAGGCAAAAGACCTGTACTCAGAAAACTACAGGACAATGAAGAAAGAAATCAAGGAAGACACAAATAGATGGAAGCATATACCATGTTCATGGACGGGAAGAAATAACATCATTAAAATGTCCATACTACCCAAAGCAATCTACATATTCAATGCAATCCCAATTAAAATACCAATGACAGACTTCACAGAAATAGAAAAAATACTTCAAAAATTTATATGGAGCCAAAAATGCCCACGAATAGCCACCACAATCTTGAGAAAAAAGAACAAGGTTGGAGAAATCACAATACTGGACTTCAAACAATACTACAAGGCTACTGTCATTAAAACAGCATGGTACTGGCATAAGAATAGACATATAGATCAATAGAACAGAACAGAGAGCCCAGAAATTAACCCAAGACTCTATGGTCAACTTATATTTGACAAAGGGGGAAGGAACATCCAATGGAGTAAAAACAGTCTCTTCAACAAGTGGTGTTGGGAGAACTGGACAGCAGCATGCAAAAAGATAAAACTAGACCACCAACTTACACCATACACCAAAATAAACTCAAGATGGATAAAGGATTTAAACATAAGCAGTGCCACCATAAAGGTCCTGGAGAAAAATATAGGCAGTAAACTTCTGGATATCCTACGCAAAAATATGTTTACTGATCCTTCACCAAGGGCAAAAGAAATAAAAGAACGAATCAACAAATGGGACTACATCAAATTGAAAAGTTTCTGTTCAGATAAAGAAAATATCAGCAAAATTCAAAGGGAACCAACTGTATGAGAAAACATAATTGCCAATGATACCTCAGACAAGGGTCTGATCTCCAAAATATATAAAGAACTAATGCGACTCAACACCAGGGAGACAGACAGCCCAGTTGAAAAATGGGCAAAGGACCTGAACAGACAACTCACTGAGGAAGATAGACAAAGGGCCCAGAGGCGTATGAAAGAATGCTCAACAACACTAGTCATCAGAGAAATGCAAATTAAAACCACAATAAGGTACCACCTCACACCTGTCAGAATGGCAATCATCAGCAAATCAACAAACTGTTGGTGGGAATATAGGCTGGTGCAGCCACTGTGGAAAACAGTATGGGGTTTCCTTAAAAAAACTGAAAATGGAACTGCCTTTTGATCCAGAGATTCCACTACTTGGACTATACCCAAAGAATCCTGAAATACCAATTCATAAGAACCTATGCACACCTATGTTCATAGCGGCACTATTTACTGTAGCCAAGTGCTGGAAACAGCCTAAGTGCCCATCAGTGGATGATTGGATCAAAAAACTTTGGTACATTTACACAATGGAATTCTATATAGCAGAAAGAAAGAAGGAACTTGTACCCTTTGCAACAACATGGATGGAACTGGAGAGT